>NSMO01006922.1:7681-26613 GCA_002588565.1 Coelastrella sp. UTEX B 3026 | reverse complement strand
GTCTTCGGCACAGGTGCGCGTGATTGCGTGCTGTGGTAGAAGGCATGTCAGCATCTGGGCTGCTGCAATTCAGTGGCGGTGACCTTGTTAGATAGACCGGCCCATCTGGATTGTAGTGACCATCCTCAACGTTTGCTCACTGGGGATGACAGCACGTATTTCCTTGCACTGAAGTGTCTGTCAATGTACTGACTTGCTTGGGCCAAATCACGGCCACTCTCTTATTCTGAAGCCACTGAGGCCATCATCGCTGCTCACTCTGTTGTGCTGTACAGACACTGCTGTCATCTGCTGACACGAAGCTTTTGGAAGTGGAAGCAGCTGTGCGCGCAGCGCATGACAAGGAGCGACAAAGGCAGGTGTGTACTTAGAACACTTTGTAGTAAGGCTGTTGGATAGCGTATGCGCATCCGCATTATACACAGCATTGGTTGGGTATGGTAACACACATTGCAGACAGTGTTTGAATGGTAGTGTGGGAGTAGCAGTCGCTTCACGTATGCATGTAGTGCAGACGAGATGTGGCTGGTTATGCTGAGTTGCAGAAGCGATTGCGAACGAACTCGCTAGGAGGCTGTAGAGCCTAGCTGAGCATGATCAGCATGATCACTCTTGCTGCCTGCTGACTGCCGTTGACTGCTGTACTGCCGGCTGTGTGTCCTGCTGCAGCTGGACTATGCGGCTGCCCTTGCTGCTCTTGAGCGTGCCCGCATCATGGCTGAGACCAAGGACCGGCATGCTGATGACGTGGCACGAGATGTTGAGCTCGCTGGAGTAGAGAAGGAAAAGATACTAGCAGACCAAGTTGACTTGGACATGCGCATGCAGGTATGTATGTCTGCTGCATGAATATGTGTGCAATCTGCTGTGGGGCTTGCAGTCAACCCTTGCCGTTCTTGCAGTACTGCCCGCCTGACTCACTTGCTTTTAACAGATCTTGTAACAGATTCATCCTTGTCCTGGCACCCTGGTTTGTGGTGTCTCTTAGGCATGTTTTCTCTGCTGTGCGCGGTGACTGACGTGACACATTGCTGGTTTGCTGTTTTGTACATGTGCAGGCCATGGTGAGTGAGCTGCGTGGTGCGACTGAGATGTTGTCACGTGCCAAGCATGAGAAGCTCATGGCTCTACGGGCATACAAGGCAGCTGAGGATGCGTTGGCAGAAGCTAAGGAAACATTGCCGCCACTTAGGATAGCAAAGTGAGTACAGCTCTTGCTTGATCTTGAACTGGTTCCTGCATGGTCTGTGGCAGTGCTGCTGTATTGCGCACACCTGGCAGTGTCGCATGGTCCACAAGGTACTTCCTGTAGGTTCCAATCTCAGCCTACGACATGTTGCATGGGTGTCGACCCCATGCATGACATTGCAGCTGTTATCAGCGCATCTGGCCTGTCGCATGACTCACTCACTCTCACATGTTCTCAAAGAGTTCAATGCCTTTGATTGCCCAATGTCCTATAGGGACCTAAGCACCAAGGACAAGACAGTAGCAGAGGCTGAGTTGGTCAAGGTTGCTGCTGAGATTGAGCAGCTGAAGAAAGAAGTTGACATCAGGGTTGCAGCCTTCCTGCAGGAAGAGGCCGTGGGACAGGACAAATCATCACTGCTGGGTCTGCTGAGACAGGAGGTGCGCTGCTTGGTTGGCACTGCATCCTGCACGTTTGGAGCCATGGTACCTCTACCCCTGCACTCTGCCTAGCTGCGCGCAACTGCCCGTTGCAAGCCTGCGCTGAAATTTGCAGGTTTATGATACCAAGTTTAGTCGGGGGAAGGGGTGGTGGGGTACACCGCGGTTGCTGCTGGCTGCATGTCACCGAGGGCTTGCAAACACAGCTGCTGCTTCTGAGCCTGACTTATCAGCAGCAACTGCTTGCCAACACCTTTGAGTGTGTCGTGCTGCAGGTTGTGCTGCTGGAGTCTGAGCTTGCTGCCGTGAAGGAGGAGGACAGGCAGCGCAGCAGGCTGCTGGCTGACATGGCAGCACAGAGGGACAGGTGGGTGCTGCTTCCAGGTGTTGATGCAGTTTGAGACGGCGTGCATGAGTGCCTGTGCCCATGCGAGCTTTGGCAGACCACAGTAGCTACTACCACTGTAGTACATGTTGCCTGCTGTAATACTGTCAGAATATGTCTACAATGTATTCTTGCTGTCATCTATCACGTGGTGTCGACTCTCCAGGCTGCGGGGCATGTTACTGACGTGATCGTGTCATGTATGCTACATCTGCAGAGCTGCCCGGCATGTTGCTTCAGTGCGGAACAAGGTTACTGTAGCACAGTCAGCCGCCAAACTCAGAGCCAGGCAGGAGAGTGACCTGAAGTTGCAGGTTGCAGAGGTTGCTAGGCGCGGCAGAGACTTTGAAAAGCTGTATGACCTGGTAAGCTGCTGGATGTTCTAGAAGTGCTGGTGCAGCATCCATAGAGCATACCTGGGTGATTAATAGTGGCCGAGGATAACAGGTTCTACAGAAGCAGTGCTGTTCCCTGGTTGCCGAGCATGCCCATCTGTTTCTGAATTTGTGTTGCAGGCCCTCTGCTGCTGCCGAGGCTGATAGGCAAAGTATGCAGGTTGTAACGCCCTGTGACATCTTCCACTGAAAGGAGATGCTGTTTTCTGCATTGTTGTACTAGTTGAGCATACATGTGCCATGTGACCTGCATACCAACGCCGAATCCCCTGCACAGGGTGTGCCAGTGGCTGTATCAGACAGAGCCCCATAAAGCGGTTGAGTGTAATGTGCTGTGGCATGCTTGCTTGCCTGCAGGTCCGCAACCAGCGTAATAAGTTTGTGGCTCTCATAGCAGCAGCTGGCCAAGCGGCAGTAGAGATGGCTGACCGGCTCAAAGTGCTGGCCAGTGAGCAGGAGATCCTGACAGCCAACGCAGCAGCAAAGGCAAAGCTGCTGCAGAAGGTATGTAGGGACACATCTCCTCTGGGCTGGCTGGAAACATGATGCTTGCAGCACGTACACTAGGTTTTGGGGCCTGAACAGCAGGGACCCTTTTTGCGTGTGACTTGCACAGTGTCACACCACCAGCATGACCGCATAGAATCTGCCTGGACAGTCTTTCCATACTACGCCACGTTGTGAGGAGCTTGTGCAACATGGCGAACGAGAGTCTTGAATGACAAAGCTGCAACCACATCTGTGTTCCTGCAGGCGAAGGGTGCTACTGCTGGTTCAGTCAAGGAGCGTGATGCGCTGTACAGCGAGCTACATGCATTAGGGGCAACATTCAGAGCCAAGCACGAGAAGCTGCAGGAACATGTAAGCCGCATACCATTCCCATCTCTGAGGACTTGTGGGAGGCAGTTCCTCAGCACGTACTGCTGGCCTGACTGCAATGGGACAGTCCAACTCCATGTGTACATGCAGTCAGTGCGGTTCAGAGCAGCCCAGAGACAACATCTTCATGTAATCACAGTCAAACGGGGTGTATGAACTCGTAATGTGTGTGTGCTTGCTGCAGATTGAGTCCATTGAAGCTCTAAACCGCCTAATAGCTGGTGCAGAAGGTGCCATGGCAGCCAGTAGAAAGAACTACGAAGCAGCAATAGCAGCCAGAAACAACACGGGCATCATGCTGATAGACCGCAATGACGAGCTGGCGGTACTGCATGAGAAGGCGCATCTGCAGGAAGCACAAATAGCAGCAGGGACTATGGAGCTGGGCTTGCGGGACAATGAGGTGAAGTTTGCTTGCGCTTCACTGGCCTGTGGATGGTTGCAAACTTTTTGGGCAGATTAGCTGGCTCGTTACGGAACTGAACCCTTGGGGTAACTGGTAGCAGTAGTGGTAGTAGTAATGATGCGCAGATGGGACGCAGTTTGTGGATTGCAGCCCTGTGTTTTGGGTTGTGTCCTTGCTTGCATATATCATGGGGGACAGATGCTGGCCTCGAATGGAGCAGTTCGGCCTGAGGTCTTTTCGGTCCAACAGCAGTGCACATGATGTCAGAGGGACCGCATGCGTCACTGTAGCTCCAGTAGCCTTGGCAGAGAACTGCACCACTGCTGATGTCTCATTCCTGCAGATCCGTGTCCTGCGGTTAGAGATGGCTGAACTTGAACGCAGCTTGCATGCCACGCGGGTATCCATGCCGGATGTAGAAGGCATTGACACAGAAGTTGCAGCACTCAAAGCAGACCTCTACAAGGCCCGACATGCATCTGAGGTGCTTAGTGATAAACTGGAAGACCCCTCGGCAAATGCTGCAAGGGCGAGGTTGCTGGGCGGGAAGATACCAGAGAAGGACGAGCTAGTCGCTAAGCTCCAGGTAAGCTGCATGCTGTATGTGGATGTATTTGATGTGTGGTGTATCGCTGGGCTCCAGCTTACGGTACGTGCTGCCGACAAAAGAATGACAAGCAATGGGGCGCTTGCCAACCTTGCTCTGGCTTCAATCCAATCTTGAGGGCCTTCGATAGTTCAATTGAGTTTCTGTACTCGTTAATGCATCTTATTTGCATCGGGGTCCCTGTTTGCTTGCAAGCATGCATTTCATGAGACTGTAGGAGCCTGTGCACTCTTATGTTGGATGGAGTATAATGTCAGTCAAGTCTTTGTTACACTTGTGATGGGTAACGAAGCATGCCTAAGCTCTGGCCCGATTGAGTGAATAGGATTCCAAAGACTCGGAAGGAAAGTGTCCTCAAGCGCACATTCCAGCAAAAGCATGCTTTAACTGTGGCACAGCACAGCTCACACAGCTAACCTTCTGTCTGACTTGCTATTACATGTCGCTTGTATGCAGAGCCTAGAAGACCGGCTGAGTATGAAAAAGGATGACCTGCTGGACAAGTCCACCATCCTGCAAGAGGTGACACAGCTCACAGACAGTTTGAGAGGCGAAGCAGCAGAAGGCAGGGCAACAGGGGCTGAGCTGGCAGCAGCAGCGAACAGCTATCAGCAAAAGTTGCGGGCGGTGACACGTAAGATGATGGCAACGATCAGCGAACTCAGTTTGTATCAGGTGGGCAATGCTTGCTCCTGACATTGCTGTCAGAGGGGCGGGGGGGGGGGGGGGGGTGGGTTGAGCTGTCAGCGTCTTCGATGAACTCCCTCTATACCACGGAACCATGGATGATAACAGCATGAGGGCCGCAACAGCAGGATGCAAGGCAGAATGGCGCAGCAGTGGCAAGAGCAGCTACTGACAAACATGCAACCTTGGACACTTGGCAATGCATGTAGCTTCAATCACCAGTATTGCGTGTAGCTTCCATCACCAGTATTGCGTGTAGCACCAGTATTACGTGCAGCTTCAATCACCATTGCTCAAGGAATCCCCAGTCTGTTACTGCTCTGCCAGCACTTATGCTACTGGTACAGAACCCCCCCATCTTCCATGCCTGCCAACATCAGCTGCTGGTGACGGCAGATGCCATAGCAGCCCTGTATGTTTGTAGGGACCACTTCCAGCCCAGTATGTTTGCAGGGCAGCTGCTCTTAAGCAGTGGTTAGGGCAGCTACTCTTCAGCAGTCCTAACCACTTCCCTAACAACAGACGAAAGCGTAGGTAAGCTGGTTCGTGGTGTTTTGCCCCTGCTGCTGCTGTTCCTGCTGCAGGCTACAGCCCTGAAACTGCATGCAAACAAGGAGGAGCTGGAGCACTTGCTGGAAGCTGCGCGACAGCGGTTGGCTGCCGGGGAGGCGCCCACTGAGGAGGCACAACTGGAGTGGGAGAGCATGTGCAGACAGGAGCATACAGTTGAAGACTTGAAGAAGCAACGTGAAGAGGTGGGCTCAAGGAATACGTTGTTGGAGGCTGTGTGGCAACTCATCAGTTGTGTGGCATTTCCTGACTCTGTAGCTGCATGGTAGCCGGGGGTTGCAGCCTGACACGATTCATCAACAAGACACGGCACGCAAGACCAGCGTCCAATACATGCTGCTAATGAGCGCTGCACATGTACACATGCCGTGCAGATGATTTGGCTTTGCTGTCCAGCAGGGAAGGCAGTTTTTATGAACATCGACATAACGTTAACTGTTAGCCGCTAACCGGGTTGAAATTCCCTATGTACTGCAGGTGGAGGCCATTCTTGATCAGAAGGGTGCGATACAGCATACTGCAGCTGAGGCTCGTCCCAATGCATATATACCTGAGGACCTGGGAGTACCAAAGCCGTATGGGCAATTCTCGCCGTTTAAGCCATCACAGGCTGGTACCACAATGCGGCATGTGCGCAAGCCACAACAAAAGGAGATCGTTATTTGAGGCAGTCAGTATATGTGGCTGCTGGTGTGCCACACGGTGGAGTCACACGGTGTAAGGTTGTTCTGTGCTGCCGGGTAATGGCTTTGCAGCGAGATATGTGGTTGGTGTTGGGCAATTGCCTGTGTGCTTGGCATTTTTGGTATGAAAAGGGGTGCTGCAATGTGAAAAGAGGTTTCATGGTGTGCCGGGTTGAGCTGTGATGCTGTCTGCTTTCTGGGCCATACCTGGCTTGTACGTTGCTTGAACCTAGAATGCCACAAAGCACTCACTCGCTGGAAGCCCCCGAATTATACTGCCGAAAGCACGGGACACCTGTTGTCCAAGTCTGTGCTGGCCTGCCGCATGTGGGCCACTGCACTGCTGCAATCATCTGCAGCAACTCAGCGGTTGCTCAGCAATGATTGCCCACACTTGGACGCCCCACGCAGCACACGACTCGGCTCAAGTTATCTATGTAGCCAAATCTGTAGATGGCATGCAAACCAACACGTATTGTACTTGTCAAGTCCTCCAATCAGCAGTCAAAATGTGAAGTTTGCAAGCAGTACAGCACAGTACAGTAGCCTTGCCAAGTGCATGCTCGAAGCGCCGCCAGTGCGGCTGCCCGCCACCACAAACCTTGCAGAGTGGTTTTCTAAGCTGAATCGTGGCAAGATGCGGGCCCCGAGGTTGCTGTTGGGGAGATGCCGCCCAGCGGGATCAAAGTCCGCAGCCTGCTGTAGCATCACATTCACGCTCTGTTCTGGCCTGTGCGCCACAGAAACCAACAACATTCCCCCTTAGTGGTGTTAAAAGCCTAAAAAACCCTGGCGTGGGCTGCTGATGGCAACCCCAGCGATGCTGATGTGGCGTACTATGCTGCACGGCGGCAAGCGGCGCCTGCTGAGATTCTGCACTGTGCTGATACTGCCTGTGAACACACTGATTCTCATCACGCACTGAGGTTGGCACGAAGACACATAAGTGTCTCGCCTTTTACTAGACACTTCTGCGTGTCATCCTCACGAAGGTGCTTCATATATAATCTTTGTGGCTGTTAACCAGCCTTACATACCAACTAAAGCAACGTGTTCAGCTGTGCATTGCTTGCATCTTCACAAATACTGCTGTCTTTAAGTTGCCAAGACTCATGTCTTGCTCTGCATTGATGCTTCATACTGCAGTGATGCTGCTGTCTGCTCTGCTTTACGTGCATCAGATTGATGTTGCGATGTGTTCAGCGTGCAAATAGCTACATCATGAACATACTGCAAACATGCAGTAAGCATGCACGCTGTGATCCACTGAAAAGTACTCTGGCTGCTCGAGTTTCAGCGCAACCTATGCGTCGAAAAGGGCTTCGTGCCAGCCCGAAACGTTCCAAACTTGAATGTAGAGTGTGGTGTGGGGTTTAAGCATGTAGGCTGCTGTAAACAGACTGCATCCAACATGGTTGAACCGTATGGCCACAGGTAGAGAAACAGCACCAGACATTGCTATTGGTGGGAATGGCTGTACATGCCATGAACATGGAGGCAAATCACCTTTCAGTGCAACCACTGACTGTTGCAGTAGACAGTCCTAAGTGGATCCAATGATCACCTACAAACTTCTGCCGCGGTCAATACAACTGGATACCACACGCTGTGCACTGAGAGCAAGCACAGCAGAATAACAATGCAATACCTTAATATGCAGCTTATCATTGGTAGCATGCAACAGTGGCCAAATTACAATTCTGCTGTTGCGGTGCTAGTGTCACAGCGTGACTAGAGTGTCAACTTGAACAACTACTGCTCTGCAAGCACAGCAGGGCCAACAAGCTAGACACATTGTTGCTGCTACTGTGCATAATCTGCTGCCCCCACTGCTGCATACAGCTGCTGCGGAACTTGCCCATGGCAGCGGGGTCCAGAAGCTGCTGCTGCTGCTGATGCAGCTCAGTGCTGCCACCATCATTAAGGACATAGCAAGCAGCAGCAGCCGTTGATTGCACTGGCAGTTTTTGAAGCGTTACAGCAGCGGCAAGCCCACACGCGCAGCTGTGCTACCTCTACTGCTCTATAGCAGTATGTCGCCAACACCACAAAGACACTGTCAAAATCCTCTCAACTGCCGCCACAGCAGCAGCAGCAGCAGCAGCAATATATAAACCACTCGGTCGCTGCTGCTGCTGCTATTCATGATTGCTTAGCAGCCTTTCAGCGCACGGCCACAGACTGCTACTTGTCATACCACAGGCCACCGCCGCCGCTGCTGCTGCTGCAGTTATTGCTGCAGCCCCAGCACAGCCCGCAACCCTGACGCACTGCTGCTGCTGCTGCTGCGCTGTGCTTCTAGGTTCTTGTACAGCTTATACCCGGCATATATGCTTGCTACGCTTGTTACTGCTATACCAGTGCCATACACCAACCGCCGCATGGCACGCCGACGAGCCTGCAGCCACCACACAACATTCTTGCAACTACGTGTGGGTGAATATCCTAAACGGCGCATGGATTTTGCAGCATTGTGCCGCTTATCATGGGACTTTCTAGAAGCTGGAGTAAAAGCATGTGTCGGGTGGCGGCCCCTTCTATGTAGCATGCGGCAGTCTACTTGCTTGTTGCATGAGCTGAACCTCATAGTGCCGCTAAGTATGATTCTCATCAGAGCCGCAACAAGGAAAAATGCTTTGAAGCATGGCAAAGGAGTCTCGGCGATTGCGTATGTGTGTAATAAACAGATGGGCCCGTTTATCAAGGCAAATGGTTCAGATCCTGATTCAAACGGTCAGCAAACAGCAGCCGCGCTTGGCTTTGCTGTTTGCTGTAATAGGTGCTCTGTGCAAGACTTGTTCGCCACCTAGCGACTGATCTGCATCATCACCTCTGTAAATAGATGTCGGCATCCACCCCCCCTCTCCCACGGACCCCCCAGGGGTCCCCTTTATAACCATGTATACATACACGCTAGGGTGAAAAGCAATTCCCCCTCTTACCTTTCTAGCTGGTGTATCTGGCACATGGCCCTCCGGATGCAGTGCTGCCAGCAGCAGCGCAACAAACACATTGCTGCTGCCAGCAGCAGCTGCTGCCACATTGTTGGCGGCACCGGCAGCAGCAGCAGCAGCACGCTGGGAGTCTGGCTGGTGGCCGAGGCTGCCTAGTAATACTGATACTGGGATCGGAGCGGGAATGTTCAGATCTGCACACGATCTCAGAACCTCAGCTTCTAGCCCCTGTGGCAGCAGCAGCAGCGGCGGCAGCAGGGAACATAGATAACCTCCTCGAGGTCTGCACATGATCGCAAAACCTTGGACAGTGCAACAATGTGCCGCCTTGGAAGATGTCTGCACGAGCTGCTTCATCTACTTGCGAGTAATGCTGCACACAATGAATACCATTCCCATATGGGCTAGATGGTGCAGCAGCAGCAGCAGCGAAGGCTTGGCAACTGCTACCAAAGCCGACTTGCTGCTGTTGCCATTGCTGGTGAATTGTTTGTGCATGCCATAAAATGATTTGCATTGGATGCTCGTAAAAGAACATACACAGGATGAAACGGGCAATAGGCGAAGACGATGGAGGCATACCTTGGACATTCCGAGATCGCCCTGAGCTGCAGCCAGCAAGACTAATAGACCCCCCCCCCCGCCCCAACATACACACAAATGCATTGATCACACTTAGCCGATCGCTGCTGTGTAGAATAGCACCTGATCCACCACAACCCAGAATGGAAAAACTTTCCCTTGAACATTCCCAGATCGCCCTTGGCTGCAGCTAGCCATACTGGTGGACATCCCACCCCCCCCCCCCGACCCCCAGTTCCCTTCATCAAACATAGCCTGTCTGTTGCTGTACAGACCACTCTTGACCAACCTGAACCAACATAACCAAAATTCGAACCCCAATATAAACAACCATTACCTTGGACATTCCCAGATCGTCCTCAGCTGCAGTTGTCGATACTGGTGGACGCCCCCAGTTGTCTTTATCAAACATAGCCTATCGCTGCTGTTTGCACCAACCTAATCCGACAAGAACCAACATATTAAACATACTTCATAGTATGAACCCAGATCAGCACAACTCTTACCTTGGACATTCCCAGATCGTCCTTGGGTGCAACCAGCATTACTGGTGGACCAACCTCAGGTGCCCTTGCCAGCATCAAACACAACCTACCACTGCTGTTCAGACCAATTTGGACCAACTTGAACCAACATAACCAAGATGTTGAACCCAGATCAGAACAATTCATACCTTGGGCATTCCCTGATCGTCCTGAGCTGCAGTTGTCAATACTGGCAGACTCCCTCTAGTTGCCTATCATTAAACATAGCCTATTGCTGCTGTTCAGACCACTTGGGACCAACTTGAACCAACACAACCAAGATGTTGAACCCAGATCAGAACAACTCATACCTTCGACATTGCCAGATCGTCCTTAGCTGCAGCTAGCAGTACTGGCAGACTCCCTCTAGTTGCCTATCATCAAACATAGCCTATTGCTGCTGTTTAGACCAATCCCGGCCAACCTGAACCAACAATATGTACCCCAATTTGATCAACTCGTACCTTGGACATTCCCAGATCGTCCTTGGCTGCTACCAGCAGGATCGGAAGACTTTCCCCAGCTCTTTCTGACAGTCCAACCACCAGATCCAATGCATGCCTGAAGCTGCTGACTTCTGCTGAATCAAACATGACTGCTGCTACGTCTAGCTGTGACAGCGGCAGCGATGGATCATCTGCTGTTGCTGCGCTGCTGGCCTGCATTACATAATACAGCAATGCATTGTTTGCTGGTCATTATGTGTGCTTTGCAAGCACCACCATACATGCATTCGCTGTGCATTCAGCAGTTCAAAGTATGAAGAGGCCGTAATTTGTCAACCGTGGGCATTGTCCACTCTCACAACGGCATTGTGCATTCTCATCAACGTGCATGGTGCATTCTCAGTAGTGCACATTGTGCATTCTCATCAATGCACACTGCCATTCCTTAGCAGCATGCAACTGACAAGTTTCAGGCACATAAAATGCTTTACAGAGATGGCAATATACCATGCAGGCCCACCTCGTGAATCACCAGCGTCCGCGGCGCCCCCTCCACCAGTGTAGTAGTGCTGCCAGCAGCAGTCAGCAGCCCATGTAGCTGCTCGTTGTAATGTCGCCCAGCTAACGCTTTGATCAGACTGCTTTTCCCAACTGCCAGACCACCAAATAGACCACATACAAGCGTGTTCCTGCAGCAGCGGCAGCAGCAGCAGCAGCAGTGGCAGCAGCAGTTCATAAGCCATGTAGATGCTCATTGTTATGTCGCCCAGCTAATGCTTTAATCAGACTGCTTTTTCCAACTGCCAGCCCACCAAACAACCCGCATACCAGTGTACTGCAGAAACAGCAGCAGCAGCGACAGCAGCAGTCAGTAGCCCATGAAGCTGCGTTGTCATGTCGCCCAGCTAACACTTTGACAGACTGCCTTTGCCCTCCACTGGACAGACCTGGACTGCTGATGACATGTGCTGGGTTGTCACACGACACACTGCAACACGAGCAGCAGCTGCTGCTCCTCCTGTCTATATGCACAATCACAGTGCTTTGGTGATGCGTGCTTGTAGGTGGCAATGCACTTTGCATGATTGTAACAACATTCATCTTGATTGTAACAACATCCATTTGATTGTAACAACATACATCTGGTTGTAACAACATTCATTTTGATTGTAACAACATTCATGTGATTGTAACAACATTCATGTGATTGTAACAACATTCATGTGATTGTAACAACATTCATGTGATTGTAACAACATTCATGTGATTGTAAGAGTCATGTGATTGTAACAACATGCATGTGATTGTAACAACATTCAAGACAGCACTCAAAAGATGGCACAATATCATGCTATACAGCAATGTTGCAGTCTTAAACTTACAAACAGGCCCTACCTGTCTATATACTCTGGTTGTTTTCTTGATAATTTCTTTTCTGTTTCAAACCAAACCCCATCTTGAAACGCAGCACACAGAAACAGAACGCCCTTCTTCTGGTTGTCGAACATAATGAACTATGTTTAACCGTACATCGAGAAGTTATTGAGCAAAAGCTCTCAATGAAAGAACGAATTGTGCGTTGTAACATCAAACCCAACACTTGTCCTCGTACCTGTCTATTAACTCTGTTGATTTCTTACCTCCGTTCCAATTGCATGGCTCAGTTGATTCACAGGTACGTGTGTTGCATCTGAAAGAGCCACAATACCATACCCTAAACCCAAAAACCCAACAAACACACCGCAATCATGCTGTACAATTGACTAGTGCATTGTAACATCAAACCCAACACTTGTCCACCCACCTGTCAATCAATTCTGTTGTTTTCTTATCTCCTTTCCGTCTGCGAGGTTTGACCGTGAACAACCGCCCGGCATCTTCACCACAACGACCACCCATACCTAGGTATAACATCTGCAGCAGCAGCAGCAGCAGCGGTAAAGACAGCCAGTCAATTTCCTGGGCTGGATGATGGCTTCCCCTGCCGGTGAAGCACAGCTGGGCAGACATACCACGACTCCAAGCTTTCTACTGCTGACAGCAGCAGCAGCAGGAGCAGCAGCAACAGCAGCAGTGTGATTTGCTGGTGTGGCGGCAGCAGCAACGGCAGCAGCAGCAGCAGAAGCAGCACCACCAGCAGCAGCAAAGGCAGCAAAGAGATTCCAACCCCGACCTGCTTGAATGCTGTCTATGGGTAATCCAGTGGGACACATTTTGTGATGTGTGAGGAAATCTTTGATGTGTTGCTTTATTGCTGCCAGCAGCAGCAGCAGCAACTACTACTCAATCCCATGCAAATAGCAGCAGCAGCAGCAGCAGCAGCAGTGACAACACAATCAAAGCAAATCGTCTCGCACCGCCACCACCACCAGCAGCAGCAGCAGCAGCAGCAGTAGCAAAAAAGGAATCAACCCCCACCTGCTCGAATGCTGTCCGTGGTTCTTCCAATGTGATGACCTTCCACCGAGTGAGGAATCCTTCCTTGGTCAGGCCACTGCTGCCAGCAGCAGCACCAGCAACTACGACACGGTTCCATGCATCGACCTGCAGCAGCAGCAGCAGCAGCAGCGAAACAGTTGTTCCCAGACCCACAAATGAAAAGCAGAATGGCGTTTTTGCATTATTCCCTGCTGTGACTATTGAGCACAATACAGTGTTGGGGGTTTCAAAACATACATAAAGCCTAAACCTCAAACTAGACTAAAAAAACCAGTAATTTTGACGACTAATGAACGTTTGCTCCTATCAGCTTCATTCAAAGAAGCGCCTTTGGTGATGCTATCCGTCTATTATGTCAACATGCAACCAGATGGTGTTTACTTGGCACATAGCTACATGCACCCACAGCAAACAGCAAAACATAGCTCGTCAACTCATGTTGCAAGCCAACCAAGCGCCTTCCAGTACCAGTAAGAGAGGCATGCGATGCGGCTACATCATGTTATGATATGCATCTTTGAAATATGCTGTCATATTGTCATGGATATAACAATGTAACCCAATACAGCACCCATCATCCTGCTCATGTGGCACATTACCTGATATATAGGTACTGGTGCCCGGTTGAGCATATGCTCCATATCGGTTGGTGATGACACCCCGCTTCTGGTACTGTTTTATATTCTGAAGACATGATCAAAATGCATATATAGAACACACCAAAGCAAATAAGCGAACTAGTAAATAAGCATCAAATTCAAAAATCTGACATAAAAAAGTCAAAAGTTTCATAATTAATATAGGCCAACAAGCTGCTCATGTGACGCATTACCTGATATATTGGTACTGGTGCCCGGTTGAACATATGTTCCATAAACATGGGTGATAGAACCCCACTTCTGGTACTGTCATAAACACGTAACACATGATCAGAATGCATGCATAAAAAACACACCAATTAATTAAAGTGATTTACTCTAAATAAGCCATCTATGGCATTTATAGCTAGGAGCCCTGGCTGCCAGAGGGCGGAGGGTGGGTCTTGGCTGAGGTCTTAGCAGTGTTAGCATGTGTGTATATAAGGCTCTGGTGTCGCCTTGGTGGGCCTCTTCTCTGTTGTTGCCCTTCATGGGCAACACAGATCAGCCATTTACCCGCCCGCCCACCCCTAGCTCTGTTGTTGTCTGGGTGGTGGTTTGGCCGCTGGCGGCGGTGCCTTTTTGGGTTTTGGCTGGGGTTTTCCACGATGTAAATGTCGATTCCATTGCCCAGGCGACGACCCTTATAAAAATACAAATGACAAAATCACCTGATAAATTGGTACTGGTGCCCGATTGAACATGTGCTCCATAAACATGGGTGATAAAACCCCACTTCTGGTACTGTCATAAACAAGTAACAAATCATCACAATGCATGCCTAAAAAACACACCAATGAATAAATATTAATTGTTTTCTAGAGATACACCTGACAAAATCACCTGGTATATTGGTACTGGTGCCCGATTGAACATATGCTCCATATCCATGGGTGATAAAACCCCGCTTCTTGTACTGTCATAAATATCAAACACGTGGCTCAGATATAACAACGCCTGTTCCGACAACTCCAACACAGAGCTGCCTGCTGCTACATCACTGCTGCTGCTGCTGCCGAGGTGGTCAATGCTGCAGGTGCCGGGTATGCGGGGTAACTGATCTAAAACCGCGTCTGATATCCGCAGCTGCTCGTTATACCCTGCAAGTTACAACACAGCAAGAAGTAACATGTTTTGATTTTTTTTTAATTGTACTTACTTGTACAGATCACGCCCACAACACCACCCATGGAATGCAACTGCACAATTATATCTTGTGCTCAGCTACTCTGCTCATTTTTTCCCAGCACGATATGCTGGTAACAAAGTCGTTCAGTTTCTCAGGACAACTACTGCTGACGATTCCACCTGCTGTTGTCAACTGCAATACCACCACTGCTGCTGCTGCTGCTGCTGCTGCTGCTGCTGGACGACTGCTGCTGACGATTCTACATGCTGTGACAGTTTACAAACATTTGACCCAACATCTACTGTCTTAAGAACCAACTGCTGCTGGTTCAGTGTTTAGGGTTTAGGCCTAAACATCTACTCTCTCTAGGCCTAAACCCTGAACCCTAAACATCTACTCTCTCTAGGCCTAAACCCTGAACCCTAAACATCTACTCTCTCTAGGCCTAAACCCTGAACCCTAAACATCTACTCTCTCTAGGCCTAAACCCTGAACCCTAAACATCTACTCTCTCTAGGCCTAAACCCTGAACCCTAAACATCTACTCTCTCTAGGCCTAAACCCTGAACCCTAAACATCTACTCTCTCAAGGGCCAACTGCTGCTGGTTCTCTTGGTGGCCCGACCACCGCTGCTGCTGACGGGGACAGCTGCTGCTGTTACCAACCGCACCACCACCACCACCACCACCACTGCCGCGACTGCTGCTGCTAACTTCTTCTGCTGCTGTTGTCAACTGCAACTCCACCACTGCCGCAGCCGCTGCTGCTGCTGGTGACTTCAGCTGGTGCTATTGGCAACCCGATCTGCGCTGCTGCTGCTGCTGCTGCTGGGGATCCACAGCAGCCATACGCACCAAAGAGCTTCAAGACGGCCCAAGTGCTCTCCAGCCGCCCACGTGTTAGAAACAGGGTGTGTAGGTACATGAACCCCGGAAATAACAACCCTGCAGATCAAAGCCAGCACGTTAGCACCAAAAGAAACACAGTTAGGCGCTTGGGGTAAAAAAATGACAATCTTGCCATCCACACACCCCCCCCCCCGCGCCGCCCCCTCACATTATTGCATTTGGCGAGTATAGTAGTCTGGTTTTGTGGGTTATGGGGTGTGCCTCTTTCTGAGCCCTGGTTGTTTTGGTTTAGGTTGTTGTAAGAAGGGGGGGGGGGTAACGAGGGTGTTTTACTTGGTTGGTTTTAATTTGGGGAAGCAGGTTGTATGGTGTAACCCCCCCCCCCCCGCCCCACCACCACCACCACCACCAATTGCTATGTGCAGGAAATCAACAGACATTTCCAGAGCATATACACGCTGCGTGTGCCCAGCCGCAGCAAGACCAAACAAGGAAGCTATATGCTGTTTATGGAACTGACGGCTTGGATACTGTTCCCATTTACCAAATGGAATATTGTATATGCGTGAAGGTGCTGAATAACAATGTAAGCATATACAGGAGGCACCCAACAATCAACAACGCCAACCATTTAAATCTGCGCGGCATACGATGAGGCACGGTTAATCACATGCAACATATAAGTTGTGTAAGTTCACTTGGAACTGTCAAGATAAGACTGCTGTCATTGCTCTGAAACATATTATTAAAATTAACAGGCGCAAACATGTGCTCAAGGACCTTGATCAAGAATGAAATTAATTAGCGTTCAAGGCATTTATATCTAATATATATAACTTTGGAAATAAAGGAACTACTGATTATGTTATATATTCTATATGTCCTAATTACTTGATCATCGAATCCGTCAGCCATGCGTTCCGCCACCATCTGTCTCGACAGCGTTGCATCAGCATGAAAGAAATTAGCATTCAAGGCAAAAATACATATAGATATACAGAATGAGTGAATATGTACTGAGATACTATTTTTGTGGATCAATGATTTTGATAGATAAGTATCAATTTGAATTGTATACATGAATATATATTCACCGTACCTGCATCATTGAGTCCGTCAGCCATGCGTTCCGCCACCATTTGTCTCACACTGGCCAGCTCATCACTCGTTAACGGCTGACCAAAACACTGGAATTGAAACTTGTTCAACTCCTCATCATTCAGAGCACCATCCTACATGCAACAACCAACAGTAAGACAACTGATGTTTTTGTGAAGTGGTTATGATCAGGCAGCAGTGAAAAACATCGGATCTGAAACTTGCTCAACTCCGCGACATTTAGGGTACTATCCTGCAGGCAAACAATGGTTGAATGTATGATTGCTATTAGAAATTATTACTATAAAGTGGTAATGTTCAGGCAGTAGTGTGAAACATTGGATATGGTCTTGGTTTGTCTTGGTTAGGGTCTTCATCACAGTGAGCGCAGTCTTAGCGTCGCAGTCAGAACATAAACTTTATGGTTTACGTAAATAAATAATCAAAATTGCAACTGGCAGGATTTGAACACCTCAATGTGCCATACATGCCAGAGGGGGTAATCTCTGAGATTACCCCCTCTGCTGCTGCTGCTGCTGCTGCAGGGAGACCCCTTGTATTAGTAGCTACAGTACTGCTGCTGATTACTAGTACCCTCCACCTGCTGCTGCTGCTGGCTGCCATGCTGCTGACTATCAAGGCGCCAGCTGAAAAGCTGAAAACCAACAGCTGCTGCCATCACCTTGATATTGCTGCTGCCACGACCTGTCCGCTGCTGCTGCCAGCACCCACTGCCATTTGCTGGCAACACGGCCGCCGCCTTTGGGCAGACAACGCTGCTGCTGCTGCTGCTGGTGGTGGTGATGCTGCTGCTGCCACCCTCCTTCAACACTCGCCCCTTCTAGATCATGCATATGGGGTAATCTTTGCAGCGCCTTCAAAGATGCTGTCAGTTAATAGCACCAGCCAGACACTCTACTTGAGACCACAAACACTGCTGCTGCTGATGCTGAGGTCAGCGCTGCTGCTGCTGCTGTCGTTATCAGTGCTGCTGCTGATGATGATGCTGCTGAGGTTAGCAATGCTACAGAGCTACCATGCTTTCCCCACCAAAATATCACACAAAGAATATTGAAAGCTACCCCTAATATAATGCGGTTGAAGTGTCCAGTAGTAGCAGCCTCAGGCAATCATCATCTGCACCCAGAAACGCTGCTACTGCTGCTGCATTGCTGTTGTTGCATTTAACAGCGCTGCTGCTGCTGCTGCTGCTAGCCTGCTGCTCTCTGTACTACCGCTGCATTGAGTTGTTATGTGAGCAGGTTTTAAGCAGTGCCTTCAATTCAACCGACCAACACTTCCACAAAACACATTGCTGCTGCTGCCACTGCTGCTTCACTTACCCCGTCTAGATCGCACATAAGAAATATTCTCAGTAGTGCCTTGACACACAGCGTGGTCAAGCGCCCAGTAGCAGCACTGCAAACACCATCTACTGCCCCAAAACAACTCGCCACCTTGCTATCGCTGCTGCCGCTGCTGCTTGTCATTGCCGCTGCTGCTGCTGCTGCCGCTGCTGCTAGGGCAAGTCGCTGGCTCTCGATTTGACTCCCCCGTTTTCACCCCCACCCTGGCTAGCTCAAACATCATCAAGATATTGAGCAGTAACTAGACACATAACGTCATTTAGCAGCACCACTCAAAACACTCTCTAGATCAACCCACATACGCTGCTGCTGCTGCTGCTGCGGCTGCTGCTCCACTTACCCCGTCTAGATCGCACATCAGAAATATCCTCAGCAGCGCCTTGACACATGGTGTGGTCAGGCGCCCAGTAGCAGCATCCAACAGTGGCGCCTTGGGATATAACACAGTCTTGATAGCCTGTAGGAGTAATTAGAAAGACAGAAGGCATTGTGATTTATGCATGCGCACTGCTGCTGCTGCTGCTGCTGCTGCTAAGCAACACCAAGTCACAAGCTCAATGCTGTTGAGCGCCCAGTAGCAGCATCCAATAGTGGTGCCTTGGGATATAACACAGTCTTGATAGCCTGTGGAGTAATAAGAAAGACAGAAGGCATTGTAATTTGTG
>NSMO01006906.1:0-15032 GCA_002588565.1 Coelastrella sp. UTEX B 3026 | reverse complement strand
GCAGTGAATGACAGCAGTGACAGCTCACAAACACTAGAGGCCTTCTCATATGTATTGCTGAGACCGGAAAAGCCAGCACCATGTCAGTGGACGAACTGAGCATGCTATTATGGTCATCAAGTTGCTGCTATGACTAGGAGACTGACACAGTAGCACCAGCAGTAAATGAGCATTGCCGAGCGGTAGCTCCCTGACCAGTACGCATTTGCAGCATCACCATCATGGACCCCCACTGTGTGGCCAAACTCATGAGACACTGCAGCGATGACGTCAACAACAGCAGCAACAGCAGTGTACAGCAGTGCCTGTTATGACATGATCTGCTGTTGAGTAGGCAAGGGTGTCTTGAACAACGGGATGCATGGCTGGCTAACGCTGGTCAGGTGCCTTTGTTGCAACATGTACATAGTGATACTAGCCTACAGCCGTGCCACTTGCCACAGTGCCTGTAGCTCCTTATTGGGAAGCCACTGCAGCTGCAAGTAGAGCAGGGCACTGGGAAGCGTTCAATATGTGCTAGTATGCTTGGGTCACCAAGGGCGCAAGTGGACACTTTCGCTCAACACACTTTCTCTGCATACATGGCACATAGACATTGTGGCCCACACACTGCGCACATGTGTGTCTGTGTCATATCACCTGAGGTCATACCATCATTGCACGTATGCAGATGTACAAGTGGGACATAAACGACAAGAAGTACAAAGGATTTCAACATCTGATCAACATTTGGTCCTATCCTTTGTTGATTCAATTGCCTCATGTCGGGTGTTGAAAGTACCAGAATAGATGGCCAGGTATTCACAGTGACTGTAGATATTCTGCATATATGTGTCACTGCAACTCTCACCTGCTTCCCAGATATACTTGGCATGATCAGGCCCCAACATCTTAGGACACACAAACGCCGGCTGGTAATACAGGTCAGATGCACCAAACACTCCCTGAACAATCACAAACAGGGTGCTGGGCGTCAACAGTGTGTTAATCGGCCAGAGTCTGTGTTCTCGGACACTGCAACAACACAAGCTAGCAATTCTGCACTAATGATCAGCATACAAATGGTATTTGTGTAAGCCGCATGCCATCAACCCTGCGCCAAGCACAGAATGTTGCCAAATTGATGTGCGTGCCATGAGGCTTGAAGGCAGCATGTGCAGCCTGTAGCTGACCAAAATGGGGCCAGGATGAAGACTGAAGTGATTGAACCCCCAGCATAGTGACAATGGCGTAGACACACCATTTGCCAAGCCATACCATACCATAGGAGGATTGTCTGGCAACTCAAGGCGGCAGACCACCAACAAAATGTGCCACACAAATTGGCAAGTTTCAATCACAGCACCTTACTTTTTCTGTCCTGCAGCGAAGCCCTGGCCTGCCTACTGCCCTCAGCAGACCCTGGTCTTGGCAGTGGAGGCAGCGTCACCAGTCCAGAATCTGCTTGACAGCAGCAGCAGGTGCAGCAGACACCCCAGCTGCAGCATCTGCAAGTGCCAATGCCGCCATTGTCATTTATTCACCCTTCCCTGCCGCTGCTGACTGCAATTGCTTGACACTGCTGCCAGCAGCAGCATTGGCGCCTGCTGCAGCCCCTTCTAAAGAGCTCAACCCCAACTGTTCGTTCCCTGTTGCGCTGGTAGCTCTAGATGAGGGGCATGTTGGTCTGTCCCGCCTTTCACTTGCACTGCGTCTAAGCCTAACGATCATGCCACTGGTGCTGGGGTCACCTCCTCCTGCTATTGCTGCTGCCTCTGGCCACGCACGGCTAGACCTGGGAGATAACTAGCCGATTTTGTGCAGCAACCTGTTCACAGCACCTGGGCTGCTTGTACTGCGCCGGAAGGGCCTGTTACTGCTGATCCTGCTGACGCTTCTGCTGCTGCCAGTGCTACTGCCGCTGCTGCTGGTATCATCTCTGATCACCATCAGCGCTTCAAATTGCTCAAACTGTTGCTGCAGCTCCTCTTGCTCTTGTAACTGCCTTGGTGTTGGCTGCTCCTGTTGTGCCGCTGCCGCTGCATGTTGAGCCTGCTGCTGATTGCCAGCACTAGCACTGGGAGCAGCAGCTGCTGCCGGCCCCACAGCAGCTGCTGCTGGCACTGCACTGGGCGTCACCTGTGCCCACAGCCACGGTTGAACCTTTGTTGCTGCTGCAGCAAAAGCAGCTGGGACTCGACCCGACCCAGCAGCATCAGCAGCAGGCCGCAGAAAGCTGCCCCACGCCACCCGAAGCCTGCTGCAGCATTGCCCGACTGCTGTTGACAGTTGGCCACCCATGCTGTTCACTGCTTGGCTCATCACTGCTCTAAGAGTCATCAGAGTCATCATTTCCCACACTACTGCTGTTGCTGTTGAAACTCCTCCCTGGAACAGCTGCTGAGGCTGCTGGTGCAAGGACACTCGGCTGCAACTGCTGCTGTAGCTTGCTGTGTGGTTTGTATGAGATGCAGCTTGCTGTAGTGTGCCCAAAATGTGCCTTAACAACTTTAGAGGGCAATATCGATGGTATTGAAGTGTTATAGATGTTGAATGCTGCGGAATTTGGCAGATTCTGGTCAGCCTGTGCAAAAGTTTTTTGGGTCCTGAAGTGCCACCTTGTCCTGGCAGGGGGGTAGAGCATCGGCCAGGCACGAGACGTGATTGGCTAGGAGGGTAGGGGTATGAAAAATCTTGACGTCCTCCACCCCCTGTCGAAGGTTTGTGGCGCTCCCCCAAGCGGGTTCAGCAGCATGAGTGTGATCCCGTTGAAATGAGTGTCCTCTTGCACCCGGAGCTGAGTTGATGCTGCGAAGCCATTACAATGGTGATATTGACCTAGTCACGCTTCGCCAGAGAAGATAGCTGCCAAGCTCAGGCTTCACCTGCTCGAAACCTGGCACAGCGTGCCCTGTCAGAGTTCTGCCTTGTACTTTTTGCTTGTTGCTTGATACGCACAATTTCGCTTGCAATCTGTATCTCAGCTGCCTTTCAAGGTGCGTTGCCATCGGCGCTAGCTGCTTTCACTCTGCTGCGTGGCAATTCACACTTCCTTGCTTCTCCAAGGTCTTACATGCAACGAACAGTATGTCTGATATGTAGACGGTGCCTGATAATGCAAACGGCAAGGCCAGCTTTGCAGGCACACCTGCGTACACAAGCTTGAGGATCCTTAGGCCAGCTCTGGGAAATTCACGAGCTTCCTGCTGCAGATGGCTTGGTGTTGGTGTTTGATTGTTCGTTTTGTCTGTGAATGCGGCGTGTTGCAAGTACAGACTCCTCAAGCGCTGGTCCTTCCTGTTTGTGCTGGTGCCGTAGGGGCAGCAAACATTACCGTTCAGCCCAAGGCCCTGCATCCTGCGGCGTTGGCCCTGGCGCTCCGGCATTTTCAAGAACAACTCGTAGCAGGAACATTAGGTGAGGGCATGCTGGTTAGCTTGCTGCAGAGCAACATGCACAGCCAATACACGCTGCAGCGGGCCTCTATGTACAATGGGCAGCATAGCAGGTGCTGCATGTGGGGGAGTGCAGCCAGCGAGGCTCGCTTTGTGCAAGGACAGCACAGCCTGTTTGCAACCAGCAGCTTATTGCCTTCTGCCACCCGCTGGGTCTGCAGCGTGTGCTTGTTAAACGGGCATCTGCTACATCGCAGACGCTCACAAGGTCTGCATCGTGCCAGCTCTCGACGCCCTTTACAGCAGGAGGCAAGGATGGAGCCAAAGCCGGGGAGCCCCGACCTGAAAGTAAGAGCCTAGCCAGCGTGCAGTCGCAGACTGCTTGCATCACCGTATCGTATACCTGCAGCTCACAAATGTGTCATGTTCCAAAGATGCATTTGACAGCTTTCCATCTTCTGCTGCATGACTGCTGGGGTTTCACTTGTCCTTCCTGGCTTCGTGCTATTGGCTGATAGCCATGAAACAGCTGTTGATGTCTCACCATAGCGGCTTACTGGCAGGTTGTATATGCCACAGGATCTCTTCATGTATTGCAAAGTAGACACAGGAGGCGTTGAAGAAGTTTTTGTCCTCTCTCCCGAGCATCGCTTGGATTTGAATTGGACCAGCCTAAAGCCCTCCTCCATCAGCATCAATGGCATAAGGGGCATGGTAGCTGAGGATGGCCACACTACTTGCACAGCAGCCTTTGTGAAGCAGCAGATGCAGAAGCTTGGACGCCCGACAGGAGCTGATCGGACTGAGCCGCTGGCCCTGGCTGGTAGCCCATTGGCACCAGGTAATTTCCAATGTTGCTGGATTGATTCTATCAAAGGTTATGCTGCCAGCAGCAGCAGCCTCTGCTGTGGTAATGAGCTTTAGTCAACATAATCAGTCCTGACCTATCATTGGCACATAGGCATCAGTCAGCTGCACACAGGCGTTGCCAAGTTATGCTGCCCACGCCTACACCTATGCCTGTGCCTAGCAACGATGCAATAAGAGACGCTTTTCTGCCTTGTGCTGGTTCTGAGCTAGACTGAGCTTTGCTGCTGCTGCGGCTTTCCTGTTCAACAATCCTCTGTGCGGAAGTGGTGACCCTACCGCCACCAGCGCCACGATGTTGCCCTGTTTCTGCACTGCATTTAGCCCGACAGTGTTTGTATCAACTGGCCACTGGCAGCTGGCACCAACTGGCACCAGCTGGCACCAACTGGCGATGCAGTGGTGTTATAGTATGCTAACCAGGTGTTTACAATACTCTGCCACCGCTGCACTTCACTGTGACTGCTGCCCGCTGCCTATTGTTTGTGCATCCTCACGCATCTTGGCACATACCTGTGATGTCGCTCTGCTACCGTCAATGGTGCTGCCCTATCTACGCATGGTCATTGACAAAACAGCGGCATCAGCACCAGAAGGTGAGATTGCTAGCTTCTGGCAGGAATTTTGCAGTGCGGCAGCCGGGCTTTCAACTGGCGCATTGTGTCGCATTGTTTTTGGGTTGAAGGTGTGGTGATCTAGCACTGCTTTAGCTCAGCCCACAACAGCACAAGCGGTGCATGTCAACTCAGCTTACAGTCTGGTACTCAACTGCATGTGCAGAAGCACTGCTCTATGTAGTTCAGGTCATCAGTAGCAGTTGGCTGGCTCAACTCTTGAACCATGCAGCCTGTAAGACACACGGTAACACTATGACACAGCCAGGCAGCAGCAGTGGGCTAGTGGGGGGACTCACATATGCTTGCCAGTTGGAGCAGCAGCCACTGCAGCAGCAGCAGCTGCTGCATGCAATGTTGGCATGCCCAGTGCGACTCAGCAGTAGTGCCGGGGCCGGCAGCGGCGGGGGATGCGTGAGGATACCACGGGAAACTGTTGGACTTGTTGGGGCAAAACCTGTGATACACAGTGATAAGCAGTCTTGGTTGCAAGTGGTATGTTTAGCAGCACAATCGAGCTTGCGCCATGTGATAGTGCCTGCTGCATATTGCGGGCGCGCTGGCGTCTTTGGCAGCACCTGGTACCGCGGTGGCGGGGCATTGCGGGGTAGCTTGGCATGTGAACCTTGACCCTGCCGCACCCCTGCTGCTACAGTTGTGTTTGTAACACTGCCAACATCATGCTGTTGCCATGCTTTTGTGCCGCTGTTGCAGCTCAACATCACCCGCATGCAAGTGTACGCAGTAACTGTTGTAGGTGCGTGCCGGGTGTCCCTATTGTTGTCTACGCTGTCGCAGCTCACTGTCAGTGCCGCCTGCTGCTTGTGCTGCCGCTATGCATATCGTCCCAACGTCTGATGCCGCTTGTCCACTCGTGATCCATTCAAACAACATCGGCACCAACAGCAGGAGGTGAGACTGCTAACAGCACGTTATTGAATTGGCGCCAACGGTGACTGGGCCTAGTTAAATCAATTTAATCTGAGCTGAGCTTGGAGCAACAATGCCAGTCAAGTTGGTTAAACTCCATGTATGCACCTTCTAGTCCAAGTTCAGAATGATCATGTTAGGGTCGCCTAGCAGTGTTATCATTGTTTTTCAGCTGGGTCACATGGCATTGCCATGTGTATAGGGCCTACACCAGTGTCATGTGTCTGCTAGCAGTGCTTTTCTATGTCTGGGCCACTTATTGGTCACCAACATATGTAGAGCGAATGAGCAGCAACGCCACTTGTCAGCTGCAAGCTTAAAACAGATGAGTACATCAAATGAGCTCATCTGAGTGTGATGCATGTGCTGCAAGGGTGTCGATACATGAGGAATCACAATCTTGCTCATTATTGCAACTGCTTGTCGGCTCCTGCTGTGGCATTGTTGCAGAAACCTTGCATGATGTGGTAGCTATGCTCAAGGAGAACTTGGAGATCATGCGCCCGTACAAGCGTGCCATGACACCTTTGAAGGTGGGTTGCATCCGTTATCTGAGCTTAGCGGCGGCAGCCTATTGTATACATGCCGCCAGGATCGGTGCTCAGGTACAACACCAGGGTTGCGTCAGTTGGAGGTGATTGTTTGGCGGCGTGGTTACAGTCTGTAGCAGGGTAGCCCATGCGCCTTAGATTCCCTCTACAGGGTAGCCATGCGCCACTTCGCTTTGCTTTGCTTTGCTACTTCGCTCATGAAGCCACGCTACAGGGCCAACCCCGCCGATATACGTGACCTGGCATCCACAACCAGCTTTTGCTTTTGATGAGTTACAGCCATAGAATCCCGCTATAATTCCAAGGCCATATGTTAAGTACTAGATACCCACCTGGTAGGCATCGCCTTTTGGGATTCGAACCGTTACAGATGGTAGCTGGAAACAGGTTCCGATGTAGCTCAGTGGTATGGCACCACGCTTGCTTCACCGCAAGCGCAGACCTGTTCGAATCCCGCCCAGGCCAGGGTCCTTAAGTGTTACATTAAGGGGGAAGGATAGTAAATCGAGTTCTTGCTGTAGGGGCAACGCGCTCAAGCCAGCTCGCATGTACATACTTTAAACACATATTTGAATGCCTCCGCGAGCCCGCTACTGCAGAGCATCGCATTCTGCGGCTCATCGTACGTCCTCCGGTACAGCAGCAGGTTGGGCGAACTGACAGCCCTGCGTGGCCACTTTGGCACACTAGCAATGCGCTGTTTACTAGATATAAGCTTTTTAAGTGCTTTGGAGCTTGTCACGCAGCAGTTGAGGGCCTCTGTGGACCTGCTCTCACGCGTTCATACTGAACATGTGGTGCATGCCAGACAACTGCTCAAATTACACCCCGCTGCCAACTTCGAAGCCTCGTAACGTATAATAGATAATAAATGTAATTATATATTGAGTATGTGCTGCATGCAACAGGTGCAGAACATGCTGCCACGGTTCCGAACCGTGCTCAGGAAGGCGCATTGCCCAAACGCGGCCTCCACGCATCATGTATGTGGTCAAAACATACCCATACACCCATACCAATCATTACCCTAGAACTACAACACCTAGTTGCAGCTGATCAGTCATCACTGCACCACAATGCCACCAGCTACGAACCCCTAACTCTCTAATCACTATCTATTGCCCATTCTTCATCCGATTCTGCTATATCACTAGCTTCATCATCCTCATCATCTAACACGGCTGCTTGTGACAGCAGCACTGGCAGGAAAGCCTCAGCTGCTGCTTCTGCCGCCTGTTGCCTATGCTGAGGTGCCTGGCCCAGTGTCTCCTCTATGGCCCTATCTAATGCCTGATCTATATCTATGTCTTCCCCTTCATCAAGCAGACCCTCAGGCAGCAGCGGCTGCCCATCATCGGGGTTGATTGGCTGGTGTTGCCCCTCCTCCCGCTGCTGTGCTGCTTGCTGGTTATTTGCCTGCTGCTGCTCTGTTTGCTGCTGCGTATGTCCACTGCCTCTGCTGAAGAAGCTCAGTATACCCCTACCCCTCCCCATGTAGGGTGCTGCTGCTGCTGCTGCAGCTGCTGTTGGTACAGTTGCAGCTGCTGCTGACGTACCAGCCGCTGTCCGAGTCGGCAGCTGGTCCTTCCAGTCGATCTTGCTGCTGCGGGCTTTGCAGCGGGCCTTGTATATCCTGTACTGCTGGTCCTGCCGCCTGTCATGCTGCTGCTGCTTGCTGACAGTAGCTTTGATGAGAAGCCGCTTCACAAAATTGCTAGACTCTACTGCAAACTCCTGTTGCAGCAACAGCTCTGGCCACGCTGGACCTAGCTCATGCTGCAGGAGAGCAGCAAACAGCCTGCCCACCCACGTTACACTCCGGCCGTAGAACTTGCGCTTGCTGGCGAGAGCTGCTACTTCATTATTGAAGCTCTCATTAGCATTGCTGCTGAAACAGCCAGACAGTACTTGCAGCAGCTCATCAGCAGCATACTGTTTGCACAACCCAGACAGATAATCGTAGTAGTCCCTGTCAGGTGGCAACCACTTGCCTCCCAGCCTGCCAGGCTTGTGCTGTGTCGTGCTGGCTGTCGCCCCTGCTGCCTTGACATGGCACCAGCTGCCACACTTGCTGTGATCAATGTTGAAAACATGATCTGGGATAGCTAGTATGGCAGCTCTCTGCTGCTCAATGTTGCCTCTATGATTCTTCAAGGCGGCCATAACATAATACATAAACGCCACAGCCTGTGGCATAGTGTACAGATGGGCAACGCTGATGTTGCCCCAGCCACCTGGGGGAGCTTTGGGGTCTGGGCTGTTGGGCTGCTGTTGATCTGCAGCAGCAGCTGTTCTCTGCCGCTTGCGTTTGTCTACACCCGTCTGTTCAGCAACTGGCACTGCAGCATTACCAGTAGCTGCTGCTTGGCGCTTGAGACGCTTTGCTGCACCCTTTGCTGGCTGCTCGTCACCCTCTTGTTCAGCAGCTGGCAATGCAGCAGCCGCTGCTGCTGCTGCTTTGCGCTTTGGACGCTTTGCTGGCTGCTCGTCACCCTCTTGATCAGCAGCAGGCAATGCAGCAGCTGCTACTGCTGCTGCTTTGCGCTTTGGACGCTGTGCTGCACCCTTTGCTGACTGCACATCACCCGTTGATTCAGCAGCAACAGCAGCAGCTGCTGCAGTTGCTGGCACTGCAGCAGGACCTGCTGCACGTTTCTGCCGCTTGGTTGCACCCATATATTGCTGCACAGTACCCTCGGCAGCAACAGCCACAGGTGCAGCTGCATGCTTTTGCTTATTGCCCCTGCCACCTGCATGCTTTACAGGCCCTTCTGTACCTGCAGCTGATGTAGCACGAGGCTGTTGCTTGCTCTTGGTGGCTTTGCACTGCTTGGCTGCTGCTGCTGCCTTACGTTCAGCAACCACCACCTTCTTGTGTGCTGCTATATGGGCATTTTGGTTCTTGTGCCAGTGTCCTATATCAGCATGGAAGGACACACCTGACACAATGTCTTGCAACACTGCATCATCTGAGCTTCGTAGGGCCGCAGGTATGCTGGTATCACCATCCATCACCAGCATACCAGGTGCTAAGCCAACATTGGTGACAGGCTGCTGCTGCTGTTCAGACGTTGCTGTGCCAGGCTGCTGCTGCAGTAGAACATTAGGCATGTTGCGGACAAGCTGCAGCGCCAAACTGCTCTCCATTGTCTGTGCAGACCCTGCGTGATTGCGGGCACAAGCATGAGCAAGTGATCCACAACAGGTGCACTGCTCTGCAACAATGAGCTGATGATCACACATGCAAACGTGTTGTGCCGAAGGCTGCACTATTACAGAAGGCCATGCAGCAGCTGCTGCAGAAGTGCCTGCTGCAGCTGTTGCTGAAGGCCCCGCTGCAGCTGCTGGAGAAGTGCATGCTGCAGCTGTTACTGAAGGCCCTGCAGCAGCTGCTGCAGAAGTGCCTGCTGCAGCTGTTGCTGAAGGCCCTGCAGCAGCTGCTGCAGAACTGCCTGCTGCTTTGGCCAGCTGCTGCTGTCGGTGCTGTGCCTTATTGCAACGCGCACAAGCCCGTACTCTCCAACCCAAGCCTGCTATGCCCCCGGTCCAAGGAAAGATCAAGACTGCTCCACCCAGCAGACTGCTGCCAGCACCCTTGTATGAACGCTTAGCATAAAAGCCGTCGAAGGTAACAGGCACACGTACATAGCCATACCTGTCGGGTTTGATGCCCCGTCTTACTGCCTCCTCAAGCACTGCCTGATGGGCCATTGCAATGCAGCGATGCACCATGCGCTGCATGGCAAGCACCAGCTTGACCTGAATACGGTCCATGTGCTGCATGGGTCATGGCATTCAGGCCAAGCTGAGTGCATAGCTTGTACAACTCAGCATGGTCTACACCAGCGGATATGCAGCCCAGTACGGCCCGCAGATTCTGCTCCCGCAGCTGTCTGCCACGCTTGCCGGTTGCTAGCTGCCCACCGGAAGCAACTACCTGCTGCTTCCCACATGCTGTGCACTGCAGTTTGATGTCTGCATGCAGTCCCTGGTGCTCTGCAGTGTGTATGCTCCAACGAGCAGCTGTGCCACAGTGCTTGCAAGAACTCGACAGCCAGGTCTGCAAACTTTGCAGGTTTATGATGACATTTGGCTAATCCTGTAGCTGACTGACCCCTTGCTGCTGCTGCTGCTGAGGCAGGCGACGTTGTCGCCTACCCGGCAGCAGACCAGTGACCCCATGCACTGCTGCTGCAACTGCACCAGTCACTCGCTGACTGACGGACTGCTGCTCTGGCTCCTGCCCTAATTCAGGCAAAAAGAACCTTGCCCCAGGCCGTGGATTGTAGAACGGCCGGGCAGCTGGTGACGACACCTCCGTCATGTCTGCTTTCATACTAAGAGGGCGTGGGCGACGCACAGGTCGTTTCCCAGCTGCTGCTGCTGCTGAAACCCCTTGCAGCACGCCTGCCCTGCCCTCATGACGCACCCCTGTAAAGCCGCGATCACGCTGTCTACTTCGATGATAGTGCCGCAAAAGTCCTGCCTGCTGACTGTGTGACCTATCTCCATCTCTCCCGTCTTGCACTTGTCTCTGCTGACCCCTACCAACCCTGCGCCCTGCTGTTGCACTTGCAGTAACAGCTGCAGGGGCACTGGCAGCCTGATCTTGCTGCTGCTGCTGCTGCTGCTGCTCTTGATGCTACTGTTGCCGTGCCCGGGACCTCGTCACCCTTTCACTCATTGCGGTAGTGGTGGTGCCTGATCCTGCTGAGCAACATCTGCTGCTTCTTCAGCTGGCTCATCAGGGAAGTGAGCCCTGAGCGCAGCATCCAACGCAGCACTGATCTTCCTGCGCCTCCCAACCCAACCAAACTTATGGGCGACCCAGCGTCTAAACCAGAAGCGATCACCAGCAGGGCTGCTCTGGCGGACGTCTCCTGGGTAAGCTGCTGGCAGAGCTCGAAGTCTGTCTCTGTCAAGCAGCTCAAAGCAGCTGTTGATGGAGGTCCTTGTCTGACTATAACGCTGACCTTCTAGACGTAGCTGGCGCTTTAGGTTTGCTGTGGTCTGCGAGTACAAGCGGGGGGTCAAGCCAGACTACGTCCAAGGAGGCCACCACATTATGTACCATACGCCTAGCAGGAACTCATAAACCATTTACTATGTCTATGCTGTACAATGGACGTCGTCACACGCCCTCCAAGGCATTGAATCGGCCTCACGAGCGCACCTCTTCGTTGGGACCTGCCATTACTCTCGAACGCGACGGTTAGCTCCTACTTTTGATGAGCTTCAACATAAGTGTTGGATACATGTAAACGTTTTGTGCTAGAGCGGCCGCAGCTTCTCCTCCCAAAACTTAAGTTTGGTACTGAACGGTGATCATCGCGCGTGACATCGAGTTCACTACTTTGGGAGGACATTATGAGGCAAGGCTCTTACAGAGAGTAGATATGGCACCCTCGATTGTATCTAGACTTACAGAAGTATGGGTTGACCGTCGAAATCCGGCCTTCTGCCTCGTCACCAGTACTGCAGCAAGGGGTTTAGCAGGCCCTGTGCATTGCCTAGAGATCGGCATCTGGGCCAAAGCAGTGAACCGACAGGCTACGTAGGTGCTAAATGACTAGTCAAATTGGGCGCTAGCCCAGCAAATGGCTCTGTGGTACTTTCCTGGGTACCCCTTATTTGCAAGTTGAGACTACAGCGCGATGTGCAAAAGTTCGGGCCGGCGGTCAAAATGCGCTAACGATTGGGGCACTTTCACGGCCTCATAGGGATCACGATCGCCTTGGAATCAGGACTAGATCGCATTCGACATGTGTGCGGGTGCAGCGGACGTGCCCTGCGGGCTAGTAATCCTGATGCTGAGACCGGCAAACATGCGCTCCCACTAAGAGCAGGTTCACAGCCTCTGTGGCATGAGAGTCGCAGTGTAGCTTACGCTCGATTGCATTGAGCATGCTGGTGCGTGCACAGGACGAGCCCTGCCGGCTTGTAATCCTGAATCGATTATGAGACCGGCGTAACGTGCGCCACGTGCTTCTTGCACGCTGTTTCACACGAGAATCACAGAACAGAATTAGCTGCAAGTTATGTTGCTATACATCACTTGAAGCTGCATCGAGTCGTTCATTCCGCGAACTGGTATGACGAGCACGTGCGGCTGGGCCATGCCCCCTGGGACGCACGCCTGTCTGGACAAGTGCAGCGACCCGCCCTGCAGGAACTTGCCCTGCAGGACAGGCATCAGGCATTTGCAGCTGCAACAGCAGGGCAAGGTGCAGATGGTCTCTGCGTGTGCAGCAGCAGCAGCAGCTGCAGCTGGTCCAGCAGCCGCTGGCAAGGATGCAGCGCTGCCAGTGCTGTGAGTTGTGCTGCTCTCGCCTACAAGAATGCTGCTGTGTGCCATCTGCAATGCTTGCGATCACACCTTCTGCCTGCAGCGTGCAGCCAGCACGTGCTTGCATTCCGGAGTTTTGCTGGCTGTGCCATGTCTGTGAGCAAGCAGGCGTGTCAGTGGCGCATGCAAAGACAACATCAGAGCAGCAGCAGCAGCAACAGCCTTGTCAACCAGCACGCTTACTTCTGCCTTTGATCCATGCTCGCTGTCAATGTCCACAAACTGTTATGAAGTACTTTTTAGTTGTCAACAGCAGCGGGCACATCGGCAGCATGGCACTCTCCAGCCGCCAAACGTGTTCAGCATGCAGGTGGCAATATATATGGTGGGCATAGCAGCACCCTTCGGCCGTGCAGGGCCAGTTGACTGCCTGGCCTGTATGATTACATTGCAGGGTTAATACAGTGCAACTTGGCAATAGCCTCTCTATCTGCCACGACAACAACAACATCAAACACGGCAACAACAACGACAACAACTCAACTTGCTAAGTCCTCTAGTTACTATCCTTCCCCCTTGATTACTAGTTACGGCTCTCACGCCACCTAGGGTCCCTCGCGACCATCTTAGAGGGGGAGGAGTGTAGCAGGGTAGCCCATGCGCCTTAGATTCCCTCTACAGGGTAGCCTTGCGCCATAGAATCCCGCTATAATTCCAAGGCCATATGTTAAGTACTAGATACCCACCTGGTAGGCATCGCCTTTTGGGATTCGAACCGTTACACAGTCAGTGTTTGTTGATGTCATCAACAATCATTGATGACTGCTCCTGTCAAGGTCATTTGTGCCAATTGGTCAGAGCGTCTGAGATTCGATGTGTTGATTGTGCTGTGCAGTCCCAGTCAAAGCGCTCAGTTGACAACCTTGAGAGGGACCAACTCAAGAAAAGCAAATGACGTTTACCATAACTGCTGGTTGTTTGGGATTTGGTGTTCGGCCAGGTGTGGGTCCCATTTGGACTGGCGGACCGGATGGGAGCAGAGATGGCTTCATCACGCAAGCGGGTTACCGTAGCATTCTACCTCCAGTTGGGGATGCTTGTGACGGGGCTTGGAGTCTTGATCGGATACCTACGCAGTGGGCTAGGACTAATCGGTTGGGGGTTCACAGTAGCAGCCACAGTAGCATGGTGGATGGGTGTGTATTGTGACCATCAGAAGAATGACTTGAAGCACCTGCAAACCAACATCCAGCTGGCGGGCCAGCTGGAGCGCAACATGGACAAAATCACTAAGGCGTTGACAAGGATGATGCAGCAGCTACCCAGGCCAGATGATTCAACAGCAGCTGCAGCTTGGGACACGTCGAACACGGCTTTGAGGGAGCTAAGAGAGCTGCTAGCTCAGATGAAAGGCCGTGAGTCGCGTCTTTGTGATATCTTCGAGGGGGTACCTGTGCGCGACTAGTGTGGTAGTTGTGGTGTGTATGCTGTATGCAATTGGCCCATCACTTTGATTAAGTCTGCCAGTGTGATGGTGTTGCAGCAGCAATCTGGTAGTAACAACGCTGCTTTGGGATGAAAGGATGCTGCAAGTTCATGGTGTTGAGCAAGCAGCGTGTGCCAAGATTGGAGTTGGTTCCTATGTGAGTCAGAGTCCTTTAGCTTTGTTGCATGATCTTGCCTCAACACCCATGGATGGCACTACAACCGCAGTGGTTGTAGCAGGCAGCAGGGGAATCAGGCCCTAAATGGGCACAGTTCAGGCACAGGGATAACGATTAAGCATTCAGGCTTAACGTTATCCGTGTGCGGGGCGGACATGTCCCCGACCAGCTGGTTGTTATAGTCGTGTAACGACCTTCTGGTGACCGACCGGAGGTGGTGCCGTGTCTTCAACGGGTTAGAGGGCCCGCACACCAGGAACTCCCATGTGTTCCGAGATTGGCAAATGATCTTTCACATTGATAGACGTTAACAGCGATCCTGTGTACACGTCTGACTATACCACTATGACCACCAACATGTCCAGTGTGCATGTGCAATGTCCACTGACACACTATGTATGTCCACGATGAACTAGACATATATGTAACCCAGTGGACATGTGATGGACTTGGTACATTTGACTAGACATTACAATGGACATACTGTTTGGACAATAGAAGTAATATAAGTGTTGCTGGACACATTGCTTGACTCGGTTTCAAATACACAAATACTCTCAATTGTGAGTCTAGTACTTGCAAGTACTATCATGAGACTACACATCATCTGAAACAGGCTCTTGCTGTTACAAGACAATACCAACACAATACACGTATAACAATGGGAGAAGTCCTTGGTGAGGCTCCTCGAATCCATTTAACCCTCGCACCGCCCCTCGACGAGGGACTAAGCTAAACCCTGCTCG
>NSMO01006883.1:26611-37566 GCA_002588565.1 Coelastrella sp. UTEX B 3026 | reverse complement strand
TGCTGCAGATGATACCAGGGGTTGCAAGCCCAACACTCAGCGCACGAACACCAACACCACCAGCAACTGCAAACATGACTGGGGAGTCGACTATCTGCAGCATGGAACACACACAGGCGGGACTATTGGTGCCCTACGCAATGGCAAAGGTGCTACAGTGTACAACTGAGGCATACAAACAGCTGTTCACTATCAGTTGGATGTAGCATAGGTGTTTTGATGCTGGGCACTTTCAGCGTCAGTATCAGTGACAGAGGGTCAGGATTTTCCGTATGACTACGCCTGAGCTTGCTTACTTCTGAGCAGACCAGTTGGTGGTGCGTATCATCATGAGTCGCGTAGAACACCGAATGATCCTGCTGCTGCTGCTGCTGTTTGCTGCTGCTGCCGCTGTGTTACAGGTGTTGTGGGTGTTAGTGCATCTGGGGCTCAGCTCTATCCCTACAACTCCTTCGGCCCAGAGGAAACTTTCTCAATGACAGAGCTTGTTGACGCATGGCAAGATTGCATTGCTGAGTTGGATGAACGAAAGGCAACCACCGGCCAAGCCGATCTGAAAATGGTGCGGGGAGTTGGGAGGTTATGTGTTCACACCGTGGAATTGCGCCTTATGGTTTGCAAGGTTGCCGTGGACTGCGCACAGTACGTGCTGCTGTGCAGCAGCCAGTAATTTTGATATGCTGAAATCTTCGACCACCGGTTCATGTCAGCTTACACATAGCGGTTACCTTGTATGGTCCTGCTGTGTGTCTGTCTTCAGGTGGTCAGCATGTCAATCGGCAGTGACGGTGACGTCAAAGTCGTCCGGGAAGCCATCAAGCAGCTAGCTGTGGACCGCGCAAGTGACGTGTTATTTGTTGCAGCAGCAGGCAACGGCGCTCAGCAAGGTGCTGTGTACAGTTACCCGGCATCATATCCAGAGTGTGTCTCAGTGGCGGCTGTGAATTGGGCGAAGGCTCGTGCTCCTTTCAGTCAGGTCAACAATCAAGTAACCTGGTGAGTCGTGGCCATTAGAGCCCAAGCCTTTTGCTCAGTGTATTGCTGTCCACTGATGTTTGTTTTGTTTATCTGGGTGTGTCTTAGTGGCATTTGTGTACTGGGGAACGGCACGGACATCCTGCAGTCATCTGAACAGTGAACTGGTGAATTTAACAAGTGCTTTGTGGATTGTCTCAATGTACTGCTAGCACACAGCGAGCCACTGTATAGCAAGGGCCAATGCTAATTAATAATGCTCCATCAGACAATACCACAGTTTGTGTCATCATGAAAACAAAATAACAGGAGCCTGCAGCAGAACCTGACTATCAATGTCAACTCTGCATCTCCAGGGCTGCCCCGGGAGTTCAAACCCTGTCAACGATCCCAATGAAGTATGCAGCACAAGCAAGCTACAATACCCAGCCCAGCCTGACAGTGTCAGGGTCTGGGCTGTCACGTGCTGGTATGGATGTCTTCTCCAAGCCTGGACCTGTCACACTGGGCGGTGGAAAGGCTGATGTCGTGACAGGTGGGTGTGGCGGTGGGGAGTTTCGTCTGTGAGTCAGCAGGTGTACTAGTATACGGGGTCCAGGGCGGATCACGGCCAGTGATAGCAGACACAGGCGTTAGCAGCTGGTAAATTAGCAGGAACATTGTTAGCAGACACCAGCGGCACTTGCACCATGCATAGACTTGAGCTTGTATCTCTCACGTGGCTGTGTGTGTGTGGCCTGACTGAGTATGCCTGGTCTTTCTGCAGGCGCAGCAGTGGACTGCGGTACCGGCGACAAGCCCTGCGCCGGCGCCACCGGCAAAGTCTGCATGCTAGAGCGCGGCGGCAACATGTTCTGCGAGAAGGTATTCAATTGCGTACAGGGCGGCGGAGTGGGAGCTATCATCTACGGCAAGTCTGACCAGCCGGCTTGCGAGACATTCCAGGGCGTGCTCGACTTCTCTGGGTGCCCCGACCCTGAGGCGGGCTGGCCGGTCGCGCTCACAATCACGCGAGGCCAGGGCGATGCGCTCAAGGCAATGATGAAAGCCAGCAAGGATCTGACGATTACATTGGACGCTCGGGAGGTCTCGGAGCCTCTGCCCTTTGACTTCTTGAGTGGAACGTCTATGGCTACGCCAACGGGTGGGTGTCGGGGCATGAGCATTTCTCAGGCGTTCAAAGTCCTGCCTAGGCCTCGTGCTAGACTTGGGGTTCATGCAGATGGACTGGGTGCCGGTGTGCGTGTGTGCTGCAGATCATTGCATGCTACCGCCGTATGTTGCTTTGCTCCCTGCTGCTGCTGTTAGCATCCATGGGATGCAAAACTTCCTTGTTGAGACCTGCCCTGAACAACTGCCCCTCTTTCTCTGGTTGCAGCTTCTGGAGTTGCTGGTGTGGTGTGGTCGGCCCACACTGATTGCTCAGCGGCTGAGATCCGTGCAGCTATCTCATGGACAGCACTTGATGTCGGCAAGGCTGGGTATGACAGAGAGTATGGATATGGCATAGTGCAGGTGAGCTTGCGGGTGATTTGGTCACTACTCAGATGATCAACAGCGGCGTCAGGTTGTGTACGTTGCATCCTGGCCAGTGCTGCAGCACCTTGAGACACCGCATGCTTTACAGGCAGCTTGCTTGCATTCGCCTATTAAGTGGCTGCAGCGCTGTCAAGCGTCTGCGATCACGCGCGTCTGCTGCAGCGGTCCGACAGAATCGTCCACAGGCTCCGAGCTGATTTTCTATATGCCTGGCTGCTGTTTGCAGGCTGCTGCCGCTCATAAGTATCTGCTTGAGCACCCTTGCACTGGCGGAGCCGCAACAGAGCCGCCACGCAGTTCACCGAAGCCTCCGGTGACCAACCCAGCTCTTCGTACGCTTAGTATCGAGTCCTCCGCGGCCGCGGGGTCTCCTGGTGCAATTCGTACCGCGTCCCTCGGCAGCTCGCTGGAGTTTACCTTCACCGTGGGGAAGACCGCCGACCAGCAAGTAATCGCCAACGTTCCCATCAGAGTCACACCTACTCGGCATTTGGTGTGCGACACCCTGCGGGTCACGACGGACGCAACCGGCGTAGCAGCTGTCAAATGCTCCGGCAAGAGCACGGGATTGGCGACCCTGACGGCAGCTATTGGTGGCGGCAACCGGACCGTGACGGCGGTCGACAAAGTGAGGGTGGTGCGACCAAGGACGCCTTGATCGGCCCCCCTTTCTTGATTGAGCCCCCTTTCAGTGGGTAGTGCTTACTGTGTACAGTGCTTGTATGTTATCAAGTGTTTTTACTTCTGTCATGCTAGAAACCGTTTCTTCTACGGTAGTTCCATGACTACAATGTAGAGCTGTTGAATGATTGTACGGCACATTCGCATCTTAAGCTTGTGCATTCCACGTTTCCCTCGTAAGTTCTTGCATTTATTCAAGTTGTGATGTATGATTGCCATGCTGCCATGCACCATCCAATGTTACAAGTGAGGCTCGGTGGCTTACTGATGTATTGGTATTATGCTAATGACTCACCGGATTTGTCAAACGGCCTGTCTTGACAATGCCTATGTCTTGGCTCCATACGGTGTACCGATTGGCTGCATGACTACACACTTGCATGGTTACTTTGAGCCACCGCAGTCGGGGGCTATATATTACTGCCGAGGTTGCTGAGCTTGCTCACACAGCAATTGTATCCTTCAGAACAATGCATGTCATTCTTTGTAACCTTCTGCACATGTATTACCCCAGTTGGCTTCAACTTCATGGTAGGGCTTGCAAATGACTGGCAGGGCTTGCAAATGAGCCTCATAAGTTATCTGGCTTTCAACAATTACAGGACACAGCAGTCAGCAGCCGATCAACACATATTGGGTTCCTTGTTCAGGAGTTTGCTTCGCTAATAGTATACTATTAGCCTACTAGGCTCAGTGTTTACTACTCACAACCGTTTTGTTACAACAGTTGGTTGCTATTGCTTGCTAAGGCAGCAGCACAAAGCTTGCGGGATGTCTGGTAGTGTAATGACATGTTCTGTCAAGCAATCAATTCTGCTTGCACATCCTGTCCACTCCGGGCTGGCATTCCTTATCATCAACTGACAGCATGGCCACCGTCAGCATGCCATGCTTCGAGCCAGGACACACTCTCTGACTGGATCCAACTCGGTCCCTGTAGATAGAAGCCTATCTGGCAACTACCAGGTGCCTGATATGTTGCCCGGCACACTACCAGGTGCCTAATATGTTGCCCAATATGTTGCCCGGTTCGAAACTGTAGTGTACAGAACACTAGTGTAGTACTACATGTTCCGTGATGTATGCTGCGACGTGGACACAGCAATAGGGCCACACATGCCTCTCCGCCTGAACAGCCATTCCACCTCGACAACATGATGTTGTGAATGACTCCCTTACTTGTTCAGTTGGCTGTATAGCCACAAGCCTGACACCTCAGCTTCTGGCGCTTGATCCAAAACTTGCCAAGCCAAGCCCATTACTCCCTCCTTCACTGTCAGCGCCCGCAGTCAACCGCTCAGCTCAGTTACAACACTATTAGCTAAGACTGTCACCAGCCGCACGCCACACTACACGCTCAACGCTCGGCTCACGGTCACTTCAGTGACCCTGAATGCTTCTCTACCACTCCACATAACACTCAGAGTTGCAGATTGAGCACGCAGAACGCCCGATATGCCACTGCAGTGCTGCACAGCACATGTAACCCTCCTGAAAATCCATCAGGATCAGCACTTTGCTGGTCTCACTACACTCATACGCAAACAGCATGCAATATGCTGTTGCATACACCCACGTCCTGCTCACGGTGGGTTCCCTTCACGCACTCACATTCGCTTCACGCACTCACATATCATGCATAATGCTTTCACTCCACAAACCACAGCATGCTCTCTTTTGGCAGCATCAATTCCACGCTGCACAGGCACTCATGCACATGCTCATGATATGCTCTTTCCCTCGCTTTCACACTGTATCGTTGGCTAGCAGCACGCAATGGCCACTGAACCAACTGCCATAAGCAGCACACAATGGCAAGCAGCACGCAATGGCCGCTGTACCAAACTCTATCATTCAATCTGAATGCTCAATCAGCAGGTACTACCGCTGTCGGTACTTAGGACCGCACTGCACCATTCACAAGGGATACGTGCATCTGGCACCCAGCACCCTCAGCAGTGACGATGTGCACTCAGTCTCTGACGTATGAGGAATCACACGTACATGAACAAAAGCTCAACATTTCTCTACTCTCCACTCACCCTCGGCCACTAATGTGCAGCTCAGCAGCACACTCAGCACTCCACTCAAACACACTCTCTCCAGCAAGACATAAGAGCAGTCGCTCTACAATAGACGCTACTGCTCCTCTGGACTGCCCCTCAGGCTCAATAGATGTGCACACACTGCCGACCACTAGACACTCCTCTTCCAATAGCACTTCACTGACAAGCATTGAGCATTGCCCCATGCATGGTATTCCCTCGCAAGCACACACTCGACACTCCACTTTCAGCATGCAGTAACAACCTCACACATAAGCACTATGGCGAAAGCGTTAAAACCTCTACACTGCACTTCCCCTCACCCCCAGATCAGCAAGCCCTGAGAACACTCAACACTTCACTCTGAGGCGCAATCACTTGAGTATTTACCCCCTCTCGCACACAGAGCACTCATTGCTCATGCTCAGCACTCAACCACTCAGCTCTCACTCGTCTCTCCTCTGCTAAGCGCTGATCCCCAGCACAGCACACCCACATGCCAGCACTGCCAACGACACAGCATGTAGCAATGCTTGCTATTCACTATGGATTGCCTAAACCACACCCCCAAGGCCCACACTCTGGTACTACCTATGTAACAGTAACCCAGCCACGTCGCAGCATGAAAGATGCATCTAGGAAGATGACACAGCATATGCACAACTCAACTGGTCTACATGCCTGCATGCTGGGCATTCTAGTCTCTCTCTCTCTCTCTCTCTCTCTCTCTCTCTCTCTCTCTCTCTCTCTCTCTCTCTCCCTCCCTCTCTCTCTCTCTCGTTCTATTCTCTCAATTACTCCTACTCCTACTCTACTAAACTGTCTATACAACAGCAGCAGCTGAACCCTGCCTAAGCCAAAGTCCTCCAAGGCCCACACCCAGAACGCCCACACCCAGAACAACGTCCACGATTGCAACCTACATATGACGGATGCTACAGACCAGTCATACATGCGCTGCTCAGCGCAAGCAAGTGATTCAGGCATGCATGCAGAACAGATGACAGGCAGACAGCTGAACAAACCTGCAGCAACAGAACAGTTTCAGCCTCAACAACCGCCAAGGGTGCCTGGCAGCAGCATACAGTCCTGACCACATAGTACCAACAGTGCTGCTGCTAAGCCAGCCACAATAGTCAGCAAGAACTGCTTCTAACTAGCTAGCTGTCACAACACAGCCACAGAACATGTCTCAGCCCAACTAGCCGCAGCCAAGGGTGCCTGGCAGCTGCATACACAGTGATGGATGCTGCAGCTGTGTACTTGCCAAGCCAACAGCAAAATATATCAGTGGCCCGAAGCAACCAAGATATGCAGCAGGACACAGTACACACTAGATAGATGCTGCATACACACAGAGCTGCACCAAGCGGGTCCCCAAAGCTGCAATACAGCATGCGCTGGATACCGGGCACAATCACAGCCGGCCAGCCTATTTCACAGCAAAAGCTGCAGGCAATCGCCATCTTTGCCGGCCTGCAGCAGCTTGGTGTCATGTTTCATGGGGCACAGTGTCCCCGGTAATAATACTCCCTCCTTGACTGTCAGCGTCCGCAGTCAACAGCCCAGCTCAGTTACAACACTATAAGCTAAGATTGTCACCAGCCACACACAACACTATTAGCGCTCAACACTCGGCTCACGGTCACTTCAGTGACCCTGAATGCTCTTCTACCACTCCACATCACACTCGAAGTTGCAGATTGAGCACGCAGAACGCCCGATATGCCACTGCAGTGCTGCACAGCACATGCAACCCTCCTGAAAATCCATACTCAGCACCTCGCTGGTCTCACTACACTCCGTACACCAACAGCATGCAATACGCTGTTGCATACAACCATATTGTGCTCACGGTGGGGTCCCTTCACGCACTCACATATCATGCATAATGCTTTCACTCCACAAACCACAGCATGCTCTCTTGTGGCAGCATTCGATTCCACGCTGCACAGACACTCATGCACATGCTCATGATATGCTCTCTCCCTCGCTTTCACACTGCATCGTTGGCTAGCAGCACGCAATGGCCACTGAACCAACTGCCATAAGCAACATACAATGGCAAGCAGCACGCAATGGCCGCTGTACCAAACTCTATCATCCCAACTAAGCGCTGGATCAGCAGGTAATACCCGTGTGGGTACTTAGGACCGCACAGCACCACTCACAAGGCTATGAGAAGTCACACGTACGTGAACAACTGCTTAACACTTCTCCACTGACACTCAGCCACTAATGCGCAGCTCAGCAGCACATCAAGCGCTCCACTCAAAACTCTCTCTCTCCAGCAAGGCATAAAAAAGTAGCTCCTCAATAGACGCTACTGCTCAATCTGTTGCTCCGCTGGACTGCACTTCAGGCTCAATAGATGCACACACACTGCAGACCACTAAACACTCCTCTTCTACACACACTTAACTGACAAGCATTGAGCATTGTCCCGTGCATGGACACTCACTTGCAAGCACACACTCTGCAGAACACTCGGCACTCCACTTTCAGCATGCAGCAGCAATCTTACACATAAGCACTATGGCGAATGCGTTGAGACCTCTACACTGCACTTTCCCCTCACTCGCAGATCAGCAGGCCCTGAGAACACTCAGTACTACACTCTGGAGCAATTACTCAAACTGCCCCCTCTCGCACAAAGAGCACTCATTGCTCATGCTCAGCAATCAACCACTCAGCTCTCACTCAACTCTCCTCTGCTAAGTGCCAACCCCACCACAGCATACACACACGTCAGCACTGCCAATGACACAGCAGGTAGCAATTGCTTGCTACTCACTATGGATTGCCTGCACCACACCCCCAAAGCCCACACTCTGGTACTACCTATGTATGAACTGTAACCCAGCCGGCCAAGTCAAAGCTTGAGAAATGCATCTAGAAAGATGACAGAGCATAAGCACGACTCAACTGGTCCCAACATGCCTGCATGCTGGGCATTCTACTCTCTCAACTACTCTCTTACGCTACTGAACTGTCTAAACACTTGCAGCAGCTAACCCTGCCCTGGCCACAAACCTTCCAGGCCTACACCCAGAACAGTGTCCACTTTTGCAACCTACACATGACTGATGCTACATACCAGTCATATCTGCGCTGCTCAGTGCATGCAAGTGATCCAGGCATGCATGCAGAACAGATGACAGGTAAGGCAGCACAAGCCTGCAGCAACAGAACAGTTGCAGCCTCAGCAACTGCCAAGGGTGCCTGGCAGCAGCATCCAGTCTTGACAACACAGTACATACAGTGCCGCTGCTATGCCAGCCACAACGGTCAGCAAGAACAGCTGCCAACTAGCTAGCTGTCACAATCCAGCAACAGAAAATGTTTCAGCCCAATCAACAACAGCCAAGGGTGCCTGGCAGCTGCATACACAGTTTTGCCATCAGTGGCCCAAACTCACCAAGATATGCAGCAGAACACAGTACTGTTGCACTAGACAGATGCTATTTACACACAGAACTGCACCAAGTGGACCTACTCAGCTGCAACACAGCATGCGCTGGGCACCATGGCCACAATCACAGCCGGCCAGCCTATTAACAGCACAAGCTGCAGGCATGCAATGGTGGCGCCAAAATTGCCTGCCTGCAGCAGCTTGGTGTTGCGGTTGATATGACAGAACATCTCCGGTAGAGACTCACAAAGCTGCTTATGCAGCTGCAGTTGCCAGTGCCAGCATCTTGTCCTTGACTGATGCAACAATGGACTCCCTGTTGGCGTTCACCCAGCGCACACGCTTAGCATAGCTGCCTGCTCGGCTGGTCAGACTCTCAATGCCATCTTCCTTGGCTAGAGCCCTGCAGGTACCAAGACATGCAGGCAGCCAGGTCAATTCAAGGTCATCACACATAGGCAGCAAATGAGGCAGCAAGGAGTGATCTGCAGCGGGGCCAAGACTGGAGCGTAGCAACGATTGCAACTCTGCACACTGGTTGTACAGAGCGCTTGCTGACAGGTGGGAACAACAAGTAGGGTTCTTACTATCTGTGCATGCTACTGATGGTGTCAACAGGCAGTATATGTGACACCTTGACAGGCACCGTCACCGAAAGCCTCACCTGCCAGTGAAGTAGATGACGTTGCTGAAGATCCTGAGGTTGATCAGATCTGGTAAGATCTCAATCTCAGTGTTGCTGAGCTGGCCCTTCTGCGCATAGCCAGTGACGAACTCTGTAATGAGTGGGAGAGGGTCATCTTCACCAACATACTTTGACAGAGCAACAGCAAGCTCCATCACACGCCAGTCATAGGCACAGAACTGCAGGCAGAGCAGCAGGAGCAGATGGGTAAGTTGTCTCAGAGCTGATATCCAGAGCAGCGTTAAGAACTTGGGCAGGAACAAGCAGCTAAGACATGCCTATTCCACTACCCTGATTGCCGAGCTTACATCCTATGCTGGGTTGCCATGTACTAGCAACATGTACATGGCAGGTGCTGCATGCAACGTTGCTGTAGGCCATACGCTATCACATGCATTTACACTGTCCGCTATGACACGCCCCCAGCTTACCTCAAAGTCGAGCAGGCCAGATACATTGTCACCCAGGACCATCACATTGTCATAGTGCAGGTCGCCATGGATGAGCTGCATGGGTAGACCCAGCTGCTGGTATGCCTCTAGCTTAGGCTCAATAGCCCTGATCTGGTCAACGAGGTAGTCGATGGACTCACGGCAAACCTGCAAGGGTGCACAGCATACAAGGATCAGCGTTGAGGCTCAGGTTTGAGGTTGCTTGAGCAAGCTGCAACAGCATGGTGTGAACACAGATGCACTCTGGTCAGATGCATCGTTTGCTTTACATAGGGTTGGTGACAGTGAACAGGTAAGCAACATCATCAATAGCACACATGCAGCATGTAGGCTGCCAGGTTGTCAACCTTTGCAAGTGAACCAGTAGCAACCATCACCGCTTCCTCAGCATTCAATCAACGATCTGCCCATCAATGCAAGCGGCCAAAGCTGTTGCGGTTGCTGCACCAGTTCACCAACAGCCAGCCAATAAAGATGTCAAGAGCCCCTGCCGCTCACCTCAAAGGCTGGGTTTGTGGCTGCATCCTGATAAAACTTCTCCTTGTTGATTGCCCAATGCACATTGAACACATCATAGTAAGGAGGGATTGGTGGTGTGTGGTCCAGCTGAACCTGGGCCATGGCTGTGCACAGCTCACCGGTGGCACGGCCAACCTCCTCAGGACTAGTGGTCTTTGCAAGCGTGCCTGTACAACAGCAGGAGGGACCAGTAAGTTGGAGATTCAAACCAACTATCAGCCTTGCAGCTGCTGTGGTACAGCGAGGCTTGCATAAGACGTCGTTGATGGAACCCCGAGTTACTACTAATGTTATAAGAGCCTTGCTGCACACATCAGGGCGTTTGCTCTGCTACCCTACCAGCTTGATCATTCCTGCATATCATGCAACTGCAATTGTGCTCAAACATACGATCAGCTGAGGGTTCAAGGTCCACAGGTGCACACGAAACGATTGTATACAGGCTGGAGCATACAGACAGGTGCTGTACCTGGGATGATCTCAAAGACGCACGCAGCTGCGCCACTTGACAGAACCACGAACGGCTGCTTGGTGTCCAATGTGGGCACAGCAGTAGGCACCTTGAAGCTTAGGGTCTGTTGACCCAGCTGGGCAAGGATGTCGTGCTCTGTTTTCACCTGCATACAGCATAAAGGTGGCCGACTGGT
>NSMO01006838.1:697-17354 GCA_002588565.1 Coelastrella sp. UTEX B 3026 | reverse complement strand
TCTCGCTGCACAGGACACCCTGATCACCTATGCGCAAGTTTACTGCGTAAGTTGCTGGATGCAGAAGCAACTACAGACTATGAATCGCAGCTGAACAAGTACTCGCCAGTCTGCCTTACTTGCCTGCGTCGAACTGCTGGGCACGGATATCGATATCGATCCTGACTGACATTGCTATCCGTGCCAACCAGACGGACAAGCAAACAACCGGACGTTCATAGCACAGCAATAAGTTTACGCATGTAACATGAATTCTGCGGTCGCGGCGTTTCGCTCGTCCAGGACAAGGTTGCCGGGTTTCCTTCCTTGGGTCCCGTGTAAATCACATTGGAGCGCTCCAGTCTCCCCGAGCTGTCCAAGCCAGTAGTTACTTGCAGGCATATAAAAGGATAATGAAAGCACAGCATCACACGCAACCTGCAAAAGTGATCAGTTGAGTTTGCCTGTATGCATGGTCTCCTATTGCAATATGGTCCACGAAGCACGTGCCGTAAATTCGCTAAAGCTTCGCCTGGATCTCATCGTGAGTGTGTTCAAGGCACGTGTTGCAAGTTCGCGCGGCGCCATAGCATTTTGACACTGTTGGTTCGCGCGTTCGCGCGGGCTGACCCAGCAGGATTCTTCTCTTTGGTGCTGGGCAGGCATGATCACGCTAACACAAGCCAATACGCCTATTTATATCTGTTTGGATCCCCCCTAGCTTGTTTGTCAGAAGTGTGATTCAAACTGCAGAGGGTATTGCCTAGGTTTGGTACCATTTTTGGCAAATCGCGTTTGGCCGGGGTGCATTTTTGAGCTATGACAACGTTTGCGCGGATATGATACAACTCCTGAACCGGCCCACCGTTGGGACGTACCCGCTTCGGAAGCCTTCCTAGACCACTGCCGTACCCCTGTCTGGTCATGAAACATGGCTGCACCCACTGGGTGCAACCAGCAACTTGCTGCTCTCAGAGGGATGTTGGGCCGGAAAGGGTATTCTCTCCTTCTTTAGAGGGACGTTGCAAACTTGGAAACATAGCTGGGTCCACGAAACACACCTCCACAGGTACACAAACACGTACGCAGGAACTGACCTGGCGCTCATTGATCCTGAATTCACTTATCCAGATGGCGTCAGTCAGTTTAATATTCAGGCGTGTGTGGTCCATTAGTAGCTGCTGGAAATGGTCCAGTGTGGGCTCAGCAGGACCCAGGGAGTCTGCAGGCAGAGGGCAGCAGGAGGGGAACCATGTTACTGTCAGTGAAAGCATCTGTGGTCAACCCTGGAGTTGCAGTATGGTCTGCAGCTGCAGCACGTGTCAGGTCATGCTTGCAAGTTAGAGCCTGTACTTTATACTGAAGCGCAAAAACTGCTACAGCAAGCTGGCCATAACTTTCCACTGTCTGTACATGCTTGCCAGATTCCCCCCGCAGTTCCAAAGGATGCGCACGACTCCCTCCCTCCCAGCCACAGGTATTGTGCCTACGATGCCCACTGACGATGTACACAGGAACAGTGCATTATGCAGTGGCACACGCTCCACCTCCTGCTGTGGCTGCTTGGGGTTGATGCCATCTTGCACCACGAACTTGGCATCTGCCAGCAACCAGCGCTGGTCCAGGGTTGCACCTTGGAAGCTGAGGCCTAACTGCTTGTGAACTGCTGATCGAGCTCCATCGCATGCCACTAGGTACGAGGCCTCAACCTGTTCCTGATGTTCACTGTCACCTGACTCTAGAGTACAATTGACGCATTCAGCATCGTCGGACACATTGAAGGAAGCGAGAGAGGTGTTGCGCTGTACTGTGATGTTGAAGTTGTGCTGCAGGACACCAACTAGTGCTGCTTCCACATCTGCTTGCGACACCATGTACCCAGCTGGCAGCACATGCACTTTCCCATCTCGCTTATAAACGTCCTCACTAATGTTGGTAGGGTTTGACACGTCTACATGCGCTACAGAAGCGCCCTCATCTCCAAAGTATGCCCCTTGAACAGGCGCCCCAACAGCTAGCCAATGCTCATGCGGAATCAGCGGATCGAGCGTTGCGGTTGAGCGGCGCCATAGCACAAGTGCTTTGGACAAGTTGGTAGGTGCGGAGTTGCTGTCAATGATTCGAAGTTGGTAGGTGCGGAGTTGCTGTCAATGATTCGGACTGGTGTGCCGAAGTGCGCAAGGAAAGCAGCAGCAGTGAGCCCAACAGGACCAGCACCGACAACAAGCACAGGCCGCTCACTGGCCATAGGTATTTTTGTCGAGTGCACGGACTACCACGCGTGTGATCTTGCAAAGCGGGCAGCTGCGCTCGAGCTGATGTAGCAACGGGCTCGGAGGGCTTCGAAGGTGACTACGAACAAATGTACCGGCTGGCAATCATGACTAAAACAGCAACCTGACAAGCAGCAGGTCTTCTGTTGTGCGTTCGAGGTCGCATTATATACCACCTGTCACAATCACTGCGGAATGGATGAGTGGATGACCCCGCTTCTTAGAATCAAGAATCAGCCCAAAATGTTTAGCACACGACTTACACAGTGCATTTCAAGGCTGTGGGTCATGCGTGAGGTTTGATCTGGCGTTCTACGGCTACCCGATGAGATGTCCAAGGTATCATGGCGTGCTGCTGATGCTGCTGCCGGAGCATGGAGAAAGCAAGCGACGCCGTGGGCATGCATATGAGCAGGCACTGCGCCCAATGGTTCTTTAACCGGAGCGGTCAACCAACTTTCCTCTTCTTCTCAACAGCAGTTAGCCAGTTGTGACAGAATGCCAAACTGTGACACCAAAGCTCGAATGACGTTCATAGCAGAAGTAGAACTTCCTAACAGTGCGTGAACAGAGAAAGGGAGCAAGGATCAGTTCGCTTGTTGACTGCACATCTCGTGCAAAGTGGAGTAAGCAGGCCCTTGGATATGTAAGATGGACGCTGCCGCATGCAGCTAAAACCATCACACTCGCCTCACTCCAGAACATTGCCAGAGTGTCTGAGACACATTGTATCCTTTCAATCAATTCCACACATTGTATCCTTTCAATCAATTCCTTTCAATTCAAGCAGCACCCTTGCCATGCACATCAAGCGAGCACATTCACACTCTTTGCTAACACGTGACACATGTCTTGCCAAAGCGCATCTGCTGGCAGCTCGTCTCTATGGACAAGCTTCACGTGCAGGCTGCTTCTGCCACCACCTGCTAACTTCCCTTCTGCATCCGATGCTATCTGGTGCTCCGCCAGTGAGGCCAGCTCGTCGCCATAAACGGCATCTAGGCCGCCTGCAAGGCGGCGCGCCAAAGCCTGCAAGAGATAAAGTAGTTGCAATTGAATAAGTGCTGGTGGCTCGGTCGAATATGACTGGTGGACAACAAGGTGTGTGTCTGGGCATACAGTGTCGCCAACATCCTGTGAAGTCCCTGTGAGCAGAGGCTACATGCTGACAGGCAAGTCAGTGCCAGCTACATACTATGTCCTAGTAGGACCAGCCAGCACAGCAGCAGAATCAAGTTGGGCCAGCTGTGGCCATTCAAAGCATAAATTACTGGCATTGTAGACGGTGCCAGGATCATACCTCATCATCTATGTTTGCTGCTTCCAGCAGCACTGCTGCCAACCTTGGACATGTGATCTCATGCACTCCAGCCGCAGTCAGCCCATCAAGAACAGCAAACGCCGCTGACTCAGCGCCAGCAGACAGCCAGGCGGCAGCAGCACCAGCCACCACTAGCTGCACATCATCTGCAGTGCTGTCCTGAGCTGCAGCATTGGCCGAAGTGGATGTGTTTCCATGCATTGGCAGCTGGAATGCTACTGCTGCTGTGCTGAGGTTTGCTAGCTGCTTGTACTGCCGAGCAGCACCATACAGCTCTGCCAGGAGTGCCCATGTCTGCGCATCTGGCTGAAGAGCCTGGGATGCTGAGCTACCGCTACCTGGGCCTGTCCCTACCGCAGCTGATGATGCTGGCGGAGGCCTGGCCTGACACATGGTGGCTGCCATGTTCATGGCCATGATGTGCATTGACAGCAATGCCTCAGCAGCTCTGGTAGCTGCAGCTGCAGCAGCAGGAGCGTCATCATCATCAAGTGCTGTTTGTTTCAGCTGCTGTACTACTTCCAACGCTGCTGACAAAAAGCTGTTCAGCACTGACGTTGTCAACAGCTGTGGCTCTGCTGCTGCTGTTGAGCTGCTGGTTGCCTCTGCTGCAGACCCAGATGCTGGTTTCTGTGCTTTGCTGCGCGGTTGAGGTGCGGTCTGCTGCTGCAGGAGCTGGTCCTGCTCCTGCAACAGCAGTTGGGCTGCCTGCTGGATGCCAACGGTGTGCACCAGTACCGTTAGTAGTGCAGGCCTTGCTGCTGGCAGGGCAGGAATCCACTGTTGCTGCAACTGCTGGGTGCTTCTGTTTCTAGCTGCACGTTTGGTACCACTGCTGGTGGTGTCAGTGCTGCTGGCAAGGATGCTGTTAGCAGCACTGATGATGTCTCCACCTGCAAGGTAATCACAAAAGTGTGGGACATCTCGTACTTTGCAGTGTTGCCAAGCAACTGATGCTACAGCAGGGCCTCAGCAAGCCAAGATATGTCACAACAACGATGCAACGCCGCAGGATTAGATGTCAACTGGCAGCACAACTATATGCCAGAGCTCACTGACATATACAGGTGGATAGCTGGGCTCAGACTGCTGCTGCTCCACTAGCTAGTTATCCTGTATGTGCATCTAATGGGTGCAGATGGCAGCTGCATACCTTCCTTCCAAGCTGCAGTGTCTGCTGCAGCTGCAATGCCTAGATCCAGCAGGAGACTTTCCAGAGTAGGCTTGCTGTGAAGTGCTCGCCGAGCTTGGTGATACAGCTCCAGACACAATCGCCCCACCACAGGCACTGCTAGTGAAGGTATAGCTGCAGCGGCACAACTGCTGTCAGTCTTACTGCAACTGCTGCTGAGCCCCTGATGTATCCAGTACCAGCATGCAAACAATGCAGCAGCAGCTCCATTGTAGTCGAGCAGCTGGATCCAGCCTAGAGGATCTATGGCGGACTCTGCATCCACACCTGGCTGTACTGTCTGCAGGCACAGCGCGGCCAACACCACCGAGGCATCTGTTGCTGCTGCAAAGCTGCTGCCAGCACTCCCGCTAGCTGCTGGGGCCTGAACTGCTGTTGTGCTTGCCACTGCTGGTATCATTCCATGCAGCTCAGCTGCTGCTTGGGGCTGCAGCTCCGGGTGATGCCTGGCCACGGCTGATATGAGGGTGGACAAGCCAGTGTGAGACAGTGTAGCACCCGTCACACCACTGACCTGGAGATAGTCCTGTGCCAGCTGCAGGGGTGCAGGCAGAGCTGGGAGCCTGCTGTCTACACAACAAAGTCCAACTAAGAGTTCCAACTGTGAGCTGCTCAGGAGCTGCAAGACATGTGTGCTAGCATCTGTCATTAGCAGCGGTGCTGCTTGCAGCAGCAAAGCAACGGCTGCTGCGTCACTGCTGCTGAGCAACCTGTCCAGTGTTGCTAATACTAAGTCCTGCTGCTGTTGCTGCTGCTCCTGCCGTTGCTGCTTGTCACCCATGGTTGCAGCAGCTGGCCCCAGCTGCAGGGCTGCCACTGCCAGCTGCTGGGACTCCTCTGCCCTCGCCTGCTTTGCCACAGCAGATAAGTATGCAGCAGCTGTGACAGCTGCTGTCTCTGCTGTCTGCTGCGGCACAATGCTGCTTGAAATCAGCCTTTGAGCCATTGACAGTTTGCCATGCTTGCTGAGGAGCTCGCTCAGCTCTGCTGCCAGGTCAACCTTCAGTGCATAATCTGCTGCATGATCTCCCTTTTGCTGTCCCCATAGCATGTGTAAGAGGAGTTCTGCAGCTTCTGCAGCTTGTGCTGTTGCCTGTGCAGCCGCCACGCGCAGCGCATGTGCAACTGACTCGCGAGGGATTGGCTGCTGTGCTTGCTGCCACAGACGTGCCAGCTGCTTCAGCTGGCCTGGGTGCTGCTCAGCGAGCTGCAGAGCTTCGGCGTGAGACTGTGTTGCTACTGCAGCTGCTAATACATCACTTTGTGCCGCTGCGGGGAGCTCCGTTGTGCTGCCATTCTGCTTAGGTACTGTTTGCTGCCCGTAGTGGGCATAGACCTGCATCACTTTAGCCGAGGCAGCTGCAGTTGCAGCACCCTGGTGCTTGATTAGAGCAGCTGCCGTTGCTGGTGGGAACTGCAGCTGTTGCTCTGACCAAATGCTCTGCTGCATACGTTGCAGCATCTCAAAGAGCTCCCAGCTGTGCTGCTGTTGTGAGAGTGTTGTGCTGGCTTCTAACACATCACACAGGAACCCATGTGCAGCTGCAGGCGGACTGCTACCGCAGCATTGCTCAATCCAAGCTAGCAGGTCTGACCACTGCTGTAGGCTCTCAGCATCTGCTGCGCCGTGCACACACCTTGCTGCAGCACGGGGTGCAGGACGCAACCCCTGTTGTAATAGCGCCGCTACGATGTCCTGCAGGAGGCCAACAGTGCTGTGTCGCAAACCCTCCGCAGCCTTTGATAGCAACCCCGGGTCCAGGCTGGCAAGAAGCTTATGTTGCTGTGCATGTGCCAGTAGTGGTACCATCAAGTCATGCGACACATCATCTTCTGACTGCAAAGATGATGCTAATAGGCTGTTTAAGATGGTGTGCGGTATGCTGTCCTGCAGGAGTAACCCCTGCATATCGGGGTCACGGTGCATCAGGGCTGAAACTTCAGCTATCATCTCTTCAAAGCAAGCTCCACCAGCTACAGGTTCACTAGCTTCTTGCTCAGTTGCTATGAGCTTAGTCCACAACTTCAGAAGCTGCTGCCGGTTTGTGGGTGTTGGCTGCATGAAGTGCGCCACAGCTGCAACAACCAGTTCATAGATGCTGCACAAGTCCAGAGCTGTCAGCTGCAGCTGCTGCTTACTGTGCTCAATAGCCTCAAGCACTGCTCTGCTGCCACACAGGCAATCAGCAGCTGCTGCAGCCCCAAGGGCCGAAGACAATGCGTCAGCTGGTGGTGTGTACTGCGGATACTGAAGACACAAGTGCATCAGCGGCAGGACCACCTGTTCTGCCGCCTGCTGAACTGCTTGCGGAGTTGCAAGGTATATTGGTATCATGCAACATGCAGCAGCAAGCAGTTCAGCGCCTGGAGGCTGACTTCTTGCTGCACTCATGTCTGTGCTAGTGTCAGCACCGCTGAGCCTGACTACTGATGTTCCTTGTTGCTGCAAGATGTGCTGCCTGACCGCATTGAACACCGCTTCAAGTATTGCTACCACTGCCTGCTCACTGCTGGCACAATCCAGGGAGGCTGCAAGGGCTGATGCCAGCTGACCTTCACTGAGGGGTTCCCTTCCAAATGCTGAGAGCTGTGTTGGTGTCGGGTCCAGGACCATTCCCACTGCTGGGCTCCAGACTTCTTTGTTGGCCTCAACAGGGCCTGCATGTTTGAGGGCACATGCCTAACTAGTGTTGCGTGGTTCATCGCAGCACCAAGGTGGTTGGGTTATTGCCTGTGCTAGACAGACCAACCCCATACAGTGTGGTGCTCTTACCAGGGCATGGGCCAAGATGCTCCCAGCAGACATGGATATGCACACAACCATATCTGCTTCAGGGCTGTTGGAGTGTCAGAAGGCTTATGCATGAGGCGTGTAAGGCCGGTGCTTTGTGAGTTGATAGTGTCTCAAGCGGCCTATGCAGGAGTTCCAACAGCAGGTGTTGAAAGTCCGGTGGCCACACTCAGACACAGCGACTGGGCGTTGATTATTCATCAGTCACTGACAACAGTTGCACACCATGGAGCCGGTGCAATGCTCTCACATCACAGCAGTAAGTCGCGCAGGACACCAGAGCGGTAGAGGCAAAGCTCAATGTTCACGCACCATATGCCGCAATATGTTGGGACAGAAGACTGAAGTCATCAGCATAGATGATGGGTATCTGCTGCAGCACATTACGTATGGCTGGGGAGAGTGGGGCCTGTTGTTGGTGCATCTCATGGATGACGGCCTGTAGCACTGCTTGCACTGCAGCCTGGGTACTTGGCTGCAGCTGGTTCACAGACTTCCCATCCAGTAGTCCCTGCAAGATGAGGCATGCATCATGACAGTCTTTGCCTTTGGTGACCCTGCAATCAAGCGGTGACAGGTACCAACATTGACGTGGTAAATCTGGTAAGGCAGCTCACATGCCGCTGCTTGTCTCAAGTTGGTCAGCGTCTGCAACCGTTGTTAAACAATACGATCCTCAATAAGAATGTGGCGGCCCCTTGACATGTTGAGTACAGAGGATGGCCAGACACAGTTCAAACCAGGTTGTGAATTAATAGTTGAACTGGCAAAAGCAGGCAGTTCTCATCATGATTATTAAGCACCTGCAGCAGACAGTCACTCTGGTGCTAGGAGCATGTACCCACTATTTTGATCAGGGGCCATTTGAGAAGGCATCTCATTGTGCATCATTGCCAAACTGAACCTACATATTAGAAGTCAGAACTAGCTGCAGGGCAAGGTTCAACTCTTCCAGATCCAAACGCCTGAAAGCCTGCTGAAGGATGATGTTGTGGCCCCGAATAGTAGACAGCAAAGGCAGCGTGCCTCCACCCTTGCAGCTAGCTGCTGCCCCTGTCAACCAGAATAAGGCCTGCATCTTTGTGGGACTTGGTGGTGCCAGTAGGGTCAGGACATCAAAGGCTGCAACAAGGTGTGGTGCTGCTGGGCAGGTGTTGTTCCAGCCTAGCTTGCATATGGCCTCCGCAAGTAAGCTGCTGTGCTGTTGCTTAGCGGCTGCAAGATCACAGATGGGCCTGGCAGGGGCAGGAAGCACAAGTGCAAACACTCAGCAACACCGGCTGTGTTGAGCTGTTTCCGCTGCTAAGTGCCCCAGAAGCGAAAGTCAACAAGTTTGGTGCACCAACCAATCAACCATGACAAATATGTAACAAATAACAGACAGGTTTAAGACAAATGGTGACAGATTGGGGCAAAACAAGTGCAACCAACAAACCATAACACATTGATGAAAGCCAGAAAGCAATTGTCAGCAGCTTTCCAATAAGCACTGACCATACTAGAAGTCTTTCCGCTTCTGTCAGTGCTCAACTAAGCCACAACTCACTTCAAGTATTGCTCTTCAGGCTCTCCAGGTGCCAACAACCTGGCAATGTCAGGACCACTGGAATGCTGCAGGACCCGGGTTCGCGCCAGTGCTGCCGGAAACCATGCAACTGAAACCAGGTTCTTTGCTTGGACGCCTGGGCTCGTTGTAAGTTCCCTTTGAAGAGCGAAGTTTATCATCGTGGCAAAGCTATCCACCAGTGCATGCTCAACCTCTGCTTGGCTGCCAGCGATGATGATGCTGCGCAGCACTGGCTGTGTAGTAGCCATGCCGGCAGCAGCTGGTCCCTGCAGCATTGCTGCAAACTCTTCTTGTAGCATATCTGCATCAGTGCAGGCCACTGGCTGTGCAGATGCCCTTTGGTGTATGTGCTGCGGCACCTTTGGGTAGTGTGCTGCAAGGGTAGCTGCAACCTTGGGGTCTCCCCGGGCAATGACCAGGTTGCGCAGTTCAGAGTCCCATTGCAGCGGTGCAGTGCAAATAAAGGGTTCTGCTTGGAATCTTGTAAGGTAGGAGGGTGACAGTGTGTCATACAACCGCAGCAGCCACCTGGACAGCAAAGATGTGCTCTGTTTGGAAAGCTTTTTGACCGTCCCAGTGTGGAAAAGCAACATCTCCTGTACACACGCGAAGTAAAATGCAGTGCCTGTTGAGGATGCATCACCCCTTATACGCCACTTTTACCCAGCATAACCTTTGGCACCAAAACAGTGAGTCATGGCACAGTGTTTGCGCCATTCAGAGGGCGCCACGCCGCCAGGCATGCCCAGGTATATAGCGCTGTGCACACCACGGTTGTCTTTCAACGCTGTCTTTCGAGTTCACAGGCAGGACCCCAACGATGCCCTAAGCCTACCTTGCCACAGAGATGCTGTGCTTTTCTTGCATGAGCTTGTGAGCTGCATCAACTGCTGCTGCTCCTGGCTGGCCTCCTGCCTGCTGCAATGCTAATTGACGAATGTCCAGATAGTACAGCACAAATGGCCAGCAGCCGCCCTCCTCATCAATCACCTGCGAAGAACCAGCAACAAGCCAAGGCAACTCTGCTGACTCAGTGGTGTGTGGCCCAGAGACTGCAAACTTGTGCAGCCTCGGTGATGCAGGCCTCACGTACCCCTGGTTATGCATGTACTGCACCTCATAACACACCCCTTAGCTGCTCACGCTAGCATACCAGGTCGATTGGGGTGGCTGAGCTAGGATCAGGAAAGCTCACACCGCTGAAGCACCAGCGGGTGTGTCAAAAGTTGTTGCACAGTTGTCATGCTGATAGCTCAATCAAGCTCTGTTGCCTTGTCATGTTGCCTGGAACTGATAGACAAGGCAGCTGCCCTACACGCTGCATCAACAGACAGCCTAGGTAGTACTCACATCCAGTCCGCCACCAAGCTGCAGCCTCAGGTAACTAATAAGGGAACAGGCACCAACATTGCCCATCTGCTTTATTAGTGCAGACTTCTCGGCTAGGGGCGCTTTTGCGACCTTCGTCAGGTGGCAGAGCAAATCCAACTGCCTGCAAGCCACAATATTGCAGAAGTTTGGCTCCTAGAGATATGCCCACCACAGGTTACCCCAGCAGCCAACGCCTGATTGGAGCAAGTCAAAGGGTTTAGCACTCAAATTAGACGGCACCTTGTACATTGTGCAGGGCACACAGAGGGGCTGCGGGACAGCAGGTAAGCAAAGCCATGCTGTGAGCACTGCCGCACTAAAGCTTCACTGCTGCAGGTCCCGGCGCATATGCACCAACTGTGATGTCCTGCTTTGTTGCATGTTGACAGCAGGCCCTTACACCCGGCGACAAGAGGCACTCACATGAATGTTGAACTTATTAAGATGAGCCCACTAGACGACACTGCGTCTTTGAGCACCTCTCTTGCGCCGCGCCAATGGTCGCCATTTTCATCAGAAAGTGGTGGAGACCGGAGATATTGCAGCAACAGGCTTTATCCGGCTGCCCAGGATTTTTCGGATTTGTATCTGGCTGCTTCAGACATGAACGCCAAGACCTGCAGGTAGAGTTTAGCAATGGTTCATAGGGGCGGCAAGCAATTTGCTTCAAAGTTTTTTGCAACACAGTCCATCCCATGATGGCACTGAATATGTTGCTAAACTGCTTGTATATTCTACAATGAGCGAGGCAAATCCCCCTGTGAGTGGCCCCGCTAGCATCCATGTCGCAAACCATGGGTAGGGCTCAGATGGAGCATCACCTGGCACCAACTGTCATGATTACTGCTATATCAGAGTGGTAGCCCGTTTTTGAACAATGCATTGTGGGCATGCTGACATTCACCTGTTCTGTGGGTCCCCAGTCCGTCAGTGCTCTGGTGCCTTGCAGCTGCTGCAGCGTGGTATGGTACAGGCACCCATTGAGCAGCCGGTGCATGCAGCAGCTGACAAACCAGCCAGGTAAGGAAGCTATGGAAAGCTTCACACCCAACTTCGTTTTGTTTGGGTTGCTGTGTGGTGCAGCTTGCCAGCTGTTGAAATCTTTGAGGGTGGCCAGCAGAACAGCACGGTCCAAATCATCTCGCATTGTTTGAACAACCGTATCGATGATGTTCGCCATTGCATTTGCCCACTTCGAACTGCATTCACCAGTTCCTAGGCTGAAGTCACAATACACCAAAGAGTACGCAGCAGCATCTTAGCGCAGCTACAAGGCTGCAGCGGTGCCTTGTTGCAACATAACATGCTCATAGCGCCCTCGAGAACACTCCTTGCACAAGTATTCTGGGTTGTTCAAATGCAGCCCTGAATAGGATGAAAATGCCCACCTGATATGCAGCAGGTCAGCAATGGTTGCTGCTTGCTCATAAGTCTCTAGGCTTAAGGTCGGTGGGTTTGTAGGCGCCTGGAATGCAGATACCAACAGTTCCTGCAGCTGGCCTTTGCGGTGCTCATCCCCTATTAAGTCAGGGAGGCCCTTCCAGCCAAGCCATCTAAGGAGGTCTGGAGCCACAAGCCACTCAATCATGAGTGGCCCCTCGGTGCTGCTGCTGCTGCTGCTGCTGCTGAGAAGTTGGAGCAGGAACTGCGGCACTTCGTGCAGCCTTGGACCAGAAGGGTCGACCTGCACGGCTCGACTCTGATCAAGAAGTTCCTTGAACTCCTGCTCAGTTACTTGGTCTCCTGCCTGCTTTGCTGTCTCACAGCCCAATGCCTCACAGAACATGGCATATGTCAGCCCTTCTACTGTCCTAGCCAGCTGGCCATGCTGCTTGATGAGGGGCAGCAGGGCCTTGTGATACAGCCGCTGAACAGTGCAGTATGCCTCCATGGCACTGCGAAGCAGATGATTGTGCTGCATTTCGCTGGCAAAAGGCTCACTATCCATCAACCGGCGCTGTCCTGCTTCTGCTGTGGCTGCGACGAGAGCAAATACTTCTGCTGGGTCAAGTGATGCACTGGGCAGCTGTGACTGCAGGGTGAAAACTCTACTACTAGTTTCATTAACAGCACCAGCAGCACCTGTTGCTCCCATGCGGCGCGCATGCAGGGGCGACGGTGCCCGGCTAGTTGCAGCAGATGCGGCATTGATATTGGCTGCAAGCCCTGCTGCGAACTCTTGGGGCCCCTGCCTGTTGTACTGCCTACAGCAACTGCTGCTGCTTCTGCGACAGATGCCTCTGCTCCGAGATGCCTTGCACACGGCCACACATGACGTAATTGTCGGCCTGTGCAGCATTCTGTGACCCGCCGCTGGTGCGGGGCCAGCACAGAGTGATCTCGCTGCACAGGACACCCTGATCACCTATGCGCAAGTTTACTGCGTAAGTTGCTGAATGCCGAAGCAACTACAGACTATGAATCGCAGCTGAACAAGCCCCGCTAGCCTGCCTTACGTGCCTGCGTCAAACTGCTGGGCACGGTTGTTGATCCTGACTGACATCGCTATCCGTGCCAACTAGACGGACAAGCAAACAACCGGACGTTCGGAGCACAGCATTAAGTTTACGCATGTAACATGAATTCTGCGGTTGCGGTGTTTCGCTCGTCCAGGACAAGGTTGCTGGGTTTCCTTCCTTGGGTCCCGTGTAACTCACACTGGAGCGCTCCAGTCTCCCCGAGCTGTCCTAGTCAGTAGTTACTTGCAGGCGTACAACTGGAGATGAGAGCACAGCACGCATCACACGCAACCTGCAAAAGTGATCAGTCTGCCTGTATGCATGGTCTACTGCAATATGACCCACAAAGCACGTGCCGTAAATGCGCTAAAGGTTCGCCTGGATCTCACCGTGAAGAAGCTAGAGAACGTGTTGCAAGTTTTCGCGGCGCCATAGCATTTTGACACTGTGGTGCGCGCGTTCGCGCGGGCTGACCAGCAGGGTTCTTCGCTGTGGTGCTGGGCAGCCATGATCACGCTAACACAACCCAATACGTCTACTTATATCTGTTTGGGTGCTCCCCTACTAGGGGAGCACCCAAACAAGTTGTTTGTCAGAAGCGTGATTCAAACTGCAGAGGGTTTTGCCTGGCCAGGGGTTTGGTATCATTTTTGGCGATTCGCGTTTGGCGAGGGGTGCATTTTTAACAGAAGTAAAACTTCATAATATTTTGTGATCATTGGGAACAAGCATTTTGTGATCATTGGGAACAAGCATGGATCAAAGACAGAAGTATGCATGCTGGTAAACAAAGCTGGCTTGCCTGTATGCAGGGTCCCCTTTTGAGCTATGGCCGGCATACCGTAACGTTGCTGCAGCGTTCACGTGCATATCCTAAACGTTGTTGTGAAACCAAGCATATGCAAATCACACGCAAACCTGTAGCGTTTATGTTACATCAAGACCATTCAGATGCAAATCACAAGTCAGCACGAACGATGCAAACACCCTCAACTGATGACTTTGCAGATGCTGCACAAGCTTACTGCCATGCACACACTTATAGAGACGTAGTCATCTTCACCACGGCCAACATACACAACGCATGTCACTGCAGCTTTGCCAGCGCATCTTTTGTGTTGCATTGGCTCAGTTTGTTTTACACAAGGCAACATAACCAGAACATGCATCAGCTGCAGACATGCATTGCAAGTTGTGACTGAGCCCACTGCGACAGGTTCACACAGATGGATGACAATCAACTGTAGACTCCTAGCAACCAGCCCTGCATTTTGCAAGATGCAGCATCCAGCAGGGGTTTAGGAGGTTTATACAGCACCTCTTCTGACACTGTGCTGCTACACAACAACAACAATACAAAAGACACCGTAAACACCAATCAGAGCCATGCAAGACTTGTATCTTGCCTTGTACACAGCAGGATAATAACAACCGACTTTAGTAATGAAAGCATCTACTGCTACACGCGGAGCTGGCAAGCAGCAGCCAGGAGGTATTGCAAACAGCAAAGCATTACAATGTGCATGTCAGCCTACAAACCATGTAAACAAACAGTCAGGGTGAGCCTGGGAACCCACCCACAGAGCTGGCAGAACTTCGTGTCAAAACAATCCAGAACAGGCGGCAAAAAAAAGCCCTGTCACATTAAGCAGGACCATGCTCACACACTGATACACCAGGCTGCACATTGCATCTGCAGCTGCTTACTGATAGTCATCGCGCCTCTCGCGCCTCTCAAATCCATCTCTGTTGTATCCTCCCCTGCCACCACCCCTGCCGCCGCCACGTCCACGACCACCACCGCCCCTACCGCGCCCCCTGAACCCTTCACCATCATCACGCCTGGGACGGCTCCTGAATTCCCTGTCACCACCACCCTCCTGGTCATACTGAGCCCTGCGTTCAGCTCTGCGCTCAGCCCACTCCTCCCTCACAGCCTCACCCATCTCCTCCGCACCGTCGATCACGGCTTGCCGGTTGTTGAGCATGTCACCTGGGTTGCGCTCCAGGCGCTTAGTGCTGAGGGAAATACGGCGGCCACCCTCCTCAACGCGTGTGATCAGGACCTTGATCTCCTCACCGACCTCAAGGACAGCATCCACATTATCAATGTACCTGGAGGCAGCAGTATAACAGATGGCGAATGCATAGGCTGTGGCTGTCATAATGAATGTGGGGGGGCACAACACACCTGTTAAGTGGTTCATGTTAAGTAGCACATGCCGAACAGCAATGCATAGGATGCAATGCAACCGCAGATCAAACAGCGCCACAAGGCTGCGGATGACAGGCGCTGCATGTGTGCTGATGGCGGTGACTGGTTGGGCCGTTTGACAGTCGTATTGACAAGTCTTATAATGCAACTGATGCACGTTGATGAATCACCAACTGCAGGATTGCTGTTGTCCTGCTGCCAGTGTGGGATCAACATGAGCAGCAGCAATGCTTGTAAGCAGGATAGCTCAGCAGGCTTTCTGCAAACCCCGAAAAACCGTTGGACTTACTCGTTGCTGATCTGGCTGATGTGCAGGAGGCCTGAGGTGCTGGTGCCGTTCAGCTTCACAAAGGCTCCAAAGGGGCGCAGACCATCAACGATACCAGTGACAACATCCCCGGACTTGAAGAAGTCACCCTCGCCTTCCTCGGTCTGCAAAGGTGGCGACACATGCAGGTTAGTGTCACTGATCTGCACGAGTTGACGGCCCAGGAGCAAGCAGCTGTAGCAATAGTTGCTATATGCAGTCTACTGCTGCTGTGAGCCAGACACAAGCAGCGGCAGCGCCAAAGCTTTGAGACAAGATGCTAGCTATTGCCGCCAGGACCTCATTACGTTTGCTAATGCCTCGCAAGCACCTTTGCCAACCCGCTCGAACGTGTCCCGATAGACAGGCCCGAGGCGTCCTCCTGGCTCACCTGGTAGTCAGCCTCTGGCGCATATGCCTTCAAGGGCGAATGTAAGAACCGGTTGTGGGCGGTGAGACTGGAGCAGCTGCCTTGAGGGCTGAAAGGCGTAGAAGGCTGCACGGCTGTTGTGGATGCCACAGCTGGGCAAGCTGAGCGCACGTGAGGGGCTGCAAAGGGTACATAAACGCTGATCAAACGGGCCGCAGCCCTGCTGCTTGACTGGTTGAGGATAGCGGTCCTCATTCTCGTTGTCGGGACTGCTGGTCCGAAGTTTGCGCGATACAAGTCTGAGGGGTTGACGCAGAGCCTCGTGAGCTTCACAATCCCGGCTGAGACGCCGGTAAACAATCAAAAGAGCGTCTGGCTGCAAGCACGCGCGGTTCACCCCTATGGGGTATTGCTCTGTTACACGCAGAAGCGGCTCAGGAGCACTAGAATTGCGGTCATATAGTAACATTCGATTGCATGGGCGGTGAGAGGTCTGCTGTACAGCCTTGTCATGTTCTGTTTGAATGTTGGCTTGCTAAACATCCGCTGAGCAGGGCTGGTCAAGCACAACGTTTGCGTTAATCACTGCCCGATTCTCCGGTTGTCGTGGGCACTCTCTTCTCCGGCGACCGCAAACCTGCCTATATGCCCACTGATCAAAGGCATGCAAGCTGCAGGCTCTGAGGGGTGTGTGACGCGCTCAACGCAGCTACGGAAGGGCGAGATATCGTCCAGGGTGCTCGGATCGACGTTCCTACTGGTCGACGAGCCTGGATAGAGGGACAAGGCTGCTCATGCTATGTGCAACCGGA
>NSMO01006824.1:0-18850 GCA_002588565.1 Coelastrella sp. UTEX B 3026 | reverse complement strand
ACCGTCACCACGCAACTGCACCGTGCAGTTGCGTGTGAAGTACAGGTGGTGATGGCGTACAGGTGGTGATGGTTCGGCTCATGCTGCTCTAGCCATAGAAGATCCACTTGCGAGACATGCCAAGCTCAGCAAACATGCCGCATGTTTGACGAAAGTAATAGTCTGCTGTTGAACATGGCAGAATTTACACGTAAATGAATGTACATTCACCCGACTCGTGCGTATTTGGGGCAAGTATCTGGTAATTTATGGTCGTAACCTTTATGCGATGGTGTCACTCACACACTGGGGTGACTGTCACCCCAGTGAAGTTCACCGTGGACTGAGCCCACACCCGCCTCTTCAAGATTGGCGATCATGCCCGAGGCCCCGAGCCGTTCTGGCGAGGGCTTGACTTCGCTCTGTGATTGAGCTTGAGGGTTTTCATATACATATGTAGCGATCATCTTCTTCGGAAGAAGAGCCTTGAACGCTATCACAACTCAGATTCGAGACAAAACCCCTGAACATACGCACATAGACTTTCTAATGTGCTGAATTGATATAATGTGCTTACCTGAAATGCAAGTCTGGGGCTGCTGCTAGCACTCTTGGCAGCATTGCACAACATCTGCCTCCTCGAGCTGTGTACACCAGTCCAGTATATAAGGAGTATTCAGAACAAGTCCAAAGACACTCCTGGTGAGCAGTGCTACTATGACAAGTGCCACATGCAGACAGCGGCAAGCCTTGGCAGTGCCTGGACGGTGGCACACCCACCGCGGCAAGTTGGCGTGCATTGCTGATTGCAAACAAAATGCTTATAGCTGAAGATGCAGCGCACATGCAACAACTGGTGTTTCACCCCTTTGAGCACCCGTCTTTGGTCAGTGTGATCAAAGAGGCGCAATACAGCTGTTAAAACAGCATAACGTACATCAACCATGCATACACGCCGTAGTTTCAAAACTACCTAGTTGAGGCATATTAGGAATCTCAATTGCAGCGAAGGGCTAAGGCCAGTGACTGAAGCACACAACACACTATTGGAATACTACAAGGCAGTACAGCAGTGTCTGCCTCTTGGTGTTGCCAAAGTGTGTCAGGTGCAGCACTGGCTGCTTGTGTTGCTGCCCATGCAGTCAATATGTCAGAGGCCACAGGACCTGCCAATAGATCCGGACACAGCTTGCATATCTTGCGGGTCACAACCCAGCCCTGGAAACATGATAACATGCGACAGCTGCCAGCAAGGGTTCCACCTGGCTTGCAAAGGGGCCTGGGGCGAAGCCAGGATTTGCACAGTCTGCAGGCCACGTTTGTTATCAAAATCAGCCAAAAATTGCCTATGTCACGCGTTTGTGTCGCACGCTGAAGACTGCAGGAGAGCGAGCCACTACTGGCCAGTAGTGACCACCACCACAACAACGGTCTAGCATGCAGTGCAACAACACAATGATGGGGAGCAGGCCCCTCAGGCACATACTGTGCAACAAGTTGCCAATACGGAGAGCTCGTGTAGTAGCACATGCGACTGCAGGCCTCGGCATGTGCAGGCACAGCGATTCAATTCAACATGACAGTCCACAGAACTTCCAGGTGCAAATCAGCACTGCTGCTAGGTGGCCAAGGGCCAGAAATGGCCCTTAAGATAACCAGGGGAGTGAATACTACCGGATGAGGACAAGTTAGGTGTCAAACGACAGCTTTCGTCAAGGGCTTTCATCTGGTTACACTCGCGTCTCCATCCGTCCACGTTCACCTAGTGTGCGTCGGTGTGCGTTGGCCATCATAGTCATACACACTCCAAAACACACATTATGCGGCATAACGCACATATCAGGAACACTCTATAAGCTTCCCTTGGAGGAACATCAACGTTGCTGCCGCTTGCTTAGCAGTCTGTCTTATAATAATATATCTTAAGTGCCTCTACCTGTCCAGAGCAATGTGTGTTACGGCCTTCCGCACCACCAAGGCAGGCATGTGTGCAGGCACGCCCTCAAGCATTTGCTTCAGGCCAGCGACGAGTAGAGTCCGCAGCAGTGTCAGGATGGGCGTAGCGAAGCCACACACACGTGGTAGCGCACCGGGAGGGTCATCAGGCGGGCCACAGCAGGTAGGGGCACCTACACCTGTGTACACCTTGTTGCTGTCTCGCCTCGCCCTTATGCTTTGCTCACCGCAGGTGAGGGAGCGCATTCAGGATACAAGCGTGGAGAAGCCACCCCAGGGGGGTTCAGTCTGGACTGACCTGGCAAGATACATGTTGTTGATGTCCCTCCTCACTTGTGTGATGGCAGCCTACTTATATATATAAGAGGCAGTTTCAGCTGACAGGTGGGCTGCTGTTTGGCACACAGATGTTGCTTGGGCCCACAACGGCACCCGCAAGTTGCGAAATGTGCTTCTGCAGCTGGCCTGCAGCGGCTTCATCGCGGGTCTTGACGCCGGGATGCCCTGCTGTCTGTTAAAGTGCAGGATTCCCGGGGTCTGATAACAATGCCTTGCACTATGGCTGTGGGAGTTGGCATAATTATAACAGTTGGCATAGTTATAACAGTCTGTGTTCTTGCTTTCTGTACTGCAGTTCTCTATTTAACCACAATGCAGGAGTTGCATGATGATGAAGTAGGATTTGCCATCATTGGCAGCATGTTGGCATGTGTGGGGGTCAAAACAGTGCAGTCGCTACTGCCCCTGAATTGCAGCCGGAGTTAGAGCCGGTGCTCTGAGCAAAACCGCCAGATGTAGATGTGTATATTACATCTGGCGGTTTTGCAGCAGGGTTGCCCTCAATCGCTTCCTGGTCAGCAACTGCAAGGGGCCTGATATGGACCTAGTCAAGGCAGAAGGCATGGCAGCACTGGTGCATGGTGCATGGTGCTTTTCTGCCTTCATAGTGCTGACCTATTTTGTGGAGCACGGTCTATCTCAGCCAGTGCTTTTGGTGGCCATTGTGTTGCCCAACACAGGCGAGGTGTGCACGTCTTTGCTGACTTGTCGTGTCTGAGAGCGTGCGGGGGCGCTGTCGTCTTTTATCTGCTGGGTCAAGCTTCTGCAAGGCGGGCACGGATAAGTGGGTGTACAGCGGGTGGGGACGGGGAGGAGTGCGAGATCTGTCAACCTGTGTTTCATTGGGCGCGCGCACATGGCAGCATGAACTGTATGGCATCGCACAACCGCGCGGTTGTGCGATGCCATACAGTTTAGGCTGCCATGCCTTCGGAAAGGACGATAATTGGATGCCAGGCTGTCAATGGGGTTTAGAGAAGGCAAGTGGTTGCAGCTACTGTAGGATGCGCTTTCCCAGGAGTAGTATGTTGCAGTCTGCACCACCATCATGATGATGGTGGTGCCGTTGTCAGGCTGACTGGGTGTACAACGTATACTTCCAACTGGCAGCACGTCACTCAGTGGTGCGCTGGCAAAGAGTGCTATCTGTTGTTTTCATGACTCAGCAGTGCTCCGTGTATTATTGGTTACAACTGGTGGGTGAGGTGTGGGGAGCACGTCAAGGCATTGCCACAGTGGTAGACCATACTGTGGTGTGGTTTGATGTGAGTTTGTGCGATTGAATGTAAAGTGAAGGGATGTCGTGCTTCCTTGCGTTTTTGTGGGTTCTAGAATAAACTTTTCTCCGCTGCGCCAAGCTGGGAATAGCATTTCTGAGAGGCACTTGGCCGTCCGGGCCCCTACATTGCATGTGCAAATGTTATCATGCTGTTCTGTCTGCATAGCATGCTGCTGTGTGGTGTGTGTGGGGAGAGGTGCATTGGCGGGAGCCATGCATCCACGGTATGAGCTGCATACGTCTCTGCCTGCTGGTTGCAGAGCACCGTTTCTGGGGACAGCACTGTAACCCTGGGTTTGCACCGCCGGTCAAGGCACTGGTGAAGGCTGTATGCTGTGCCCTTGATCTAGTAGACATGTGGTCTGCTTGTGCTGTTTTGACTGAATGCATGCATTGATCACCTGGTGGTTTAGTACTATTTACAAGCTCATGCTTGGAGTAGGCCTGTGAGTGTCATGCTGCTGCTGCTGCTGTTGCTGTTGCTGCCACACTAGCAGATGGCCGCTGCCGTGCTGCTGCCACAATGGTGCTGTTGCATTGTTTGAAGATTCCAATTCAATATCCTAATTTGAATCAAAGCACAACACCAGCACTAACACATGGCGGCTAACAATTTAAGGCATAATTTGAGCATGCTGCGCACCATCAGTCACTTTTAGCATGCCATTTTCTGTAATACCAAGGCTCACCGGCTCAAGGTGTCAAGTTACATGTTGTAACTATACATGGTGTAACTTGCGCCCGTTGAAGAGCCAAGTGCAGGCTCATTGGGCAAAGTCACAGCATTCACTGATCATTAGAACTCAGTAGAGACCCTGCTGCTCAGCATACAGGCAAGCCAACTTTGTTCACCAGCATGATTACTTGTGCCTTTGCTTCATGCTTGCTTCACAGAGTATTATGAAGTTCTTACGTCTGTTATAGGTCATTGATGGCATATTGTAAGGGAGCCGCTGTTGGGCACTGGTGGCAAACTGGAGGTTTGTGCAGGTTGGTATTGTTGTTCCCGTGGCTGCCGTCGCAAGGGCCCTGGATGCAGCAGCTCTGCATTATGTTGCTGCAGTTAGTTTGGGCTCCAGCAACAGTTACTGGCTTTGCTGGGACAACTGCAATCATTATGGTTGTTGCTTTGCAGTATGGCCTGATAGCTTCTGCACTTGCTGCTGGCCTGCATCAACTCTACTTCTCCTGGTGCTGCCTGCTGCTGTTATGCTGCTGCTCTTTAGCAGGTAGAGCTGCTTAGGGGGTTGCTGCAGGACCTGCTGGGCCCGTTGCAGGGCATCTTGGCCAGATACCCAGGCCTCAGAGGCCCTCCCTGCAGCGACAGCTGGGACCCCGAACATGCGTCAGCGGCTGCTACTCAGGATGACAGTCATCAGGTGTGATGTGGTGCGCTGGTAGAGGTGTTGTGCAAGCTGTAAGGACTCCTTGGGGACCGGCTCAACCGCTTCAAGCTGGCACGGGAATAAAAGATCAGGTTGTTGGGTATGGGTGCATCCTCAACCAACAGCCGCACCTCCCGCCTAGGTGGCAACATGCCCCTGTCAAGATCACCCAGCACTGTGATGCTCCCCTTGAAAAGGCCCTGGGTCAGGTGTGGTTCCTTTTCATCAGTGTACATGGCTTGGGCCATTTCAAACACAACTGGTTGCCCTACTGACAGGAGACTAATTTGGCTGCAGCCCTGGCAAACCCATTCCTCCTTGTCTGGAATTTTTGACAGCTGAAAGCCAGCCAGGTGGAACCCTTGCTGGCAGTTGTTGCATACTACCATGGTTTCAGGGCTGGATTGTGACCAGCAAGCTATGCAAGCTTTCTCCGGATCTATTGCAGGGCCCGTGGCCTCTGACGTATTGACTGCATGGGCAGCAACACAAGCAGCCAGTGCTTGCACCTGAGATACTTTGGCATCAGCGCCCAGAGGCAGACCTTGCTGTACTGCCTTGTACTATTCCAACAGCGTGTTGTGTGCTTGGGTCACTGGCCTTAGCCCTTCGTTGCGATCGGGACTCCTAGTATGCCTCAACTAGGTAAACTACAACGTGTGTGCGTGGTTGATGCACGTTGTGCTGTATTGCGCCTCTTTGACCATACTGATAAGGGATGGGTGCTCAAAGGGGTGAGACATCAGTTGTTGCATGTGCGCTGCATCTTCGGGTATAAGGATTCTGTTTGCAATCAGCAATGCACGCCAATGTGGGTGTGCCACCGTCCAGGCAGCTTGCCGGTGTATACACGTGGCACTTCTTACAGCAGCACTTCTCACCAGGAGTGTCTTTGGACTTGTTCTGAATACTCCTTGCATGCTGGACTGGTGTACAAAGCCCGCAGAGGCAGATGTTGTGCAATGCTGCCAAGAGTGCCAGCAGCAGCCCCAGACTTTTCAGTCAATCACTAGCACCGTGCTAGTGTATAAGTTATGTCAAATCTAAACATCAGAAAGCCTTTGTGCGTATGTTGAATGGTTGTGTCTTGAGTCTGAGTTATGATAGCGTTCAACGGGCGACTCGAGACACACTTTGCTACACACTTCATCATTGCTGAGGATCGAGACACCCGGGGTTTAGCGTTGCAGCAGGTCTTAGCTGTTTCAAATGCTGCCCAGACACAAGGTCCCATTGGACTTCACTTGATTGTAACATCTCTGTACACATCGGATAGTCTATTGACAGCGCCACAGGCCTGGTCCAGGCAAGTCGGTCGACTCAGCAGAGGCTGTAGCCTTGTCCTGACTTCAGAGCACTGTAGCCTTGTTCTGACTTCAGAGCAGGGTCAACTTGGCTGAGCCAATCAGAGATGACCACATGGTTACCACTTGAAGTGGCCACCAGATGGTATACCGTCGGTGCAATCGACTCGCAACGCGCTGCAATGCACAATACGACGGTTAAATCTACGGCCGGGACTCAGTTTGGCGGTAGAGTACTCTGTTTGGCTGCCCAATTCACTTGCCGCGAAATCCTTGATACAGCGTTGTCGACTCTACAATGATACGTGAAATCTAAGGATGAAAGGGGATTTGGATGAGTATCTAGAGGAGTATTTGCATATCATGAGGATCGCCGGATGACTTATCACTGCCATACTTGCATCAAAGGTGTTATGCTTGTTTTCAGCGTCGTCCACAAAGTTTCATGACACGTTCACTTCTGTTATGTGCAAACTCCAGGCATCAATCAATTCTTGGGAGCACACATGTCAACTGCTAACTGCTGGCAACGGTCTGAGCAATCGGTCCTCTAAAGATCGCATGCGTAAACATCATCGTGGCCGGGGGGTCGCAATGGATCCATACGGATGTAGCCCGTCACGCCTTCAAGGAAAACGTAAAGGCGGTGTCAGTTGCTCCTTATATTTGTCCCTAAAACCAAGTGGAAGCTACAGCATGCAACGAGGCGACGCATTGAGCAGTTGCCCTGTCGGCGGTCGCCCGCCCTATCGTGACCGGCGGACCAGCACGTTGTCATACTTCACACCGCCAACGTGCCATATGGCACGTGAGATGCAGGTTACTGTTTTGGTCACTGCTGCGAACTCGTATGTGAAAGCTACTCAACCCCTTGCTACGTGCGAGCGCTAGCGCGTCCTTGCCGCAATATCTGGCCACCTGCTACGTCTTCCGTTGGCCGACTCCGAGCGGACATCTACCCCGCCAGACCCACCGTAGCTGAGGCTGCATGTAAACTGGCTGCCAAAGTTGGGAAAACAGGTGCGAATAACGCCCAGACATAACAAGCCAGTGTGTGACACAATATGGCCCTGAGCCAGCCTTCAGTTCAGCTCCGGGCTCTGCCCCAGCCAGTCCTAGCCTGTTTTGTCGTAGTAGAGCTTTGTGAAGCATCCTGTATGGAGCGTATATCGCAGCAGCCACATACACACGCATCTACACTCAGACAAATAGCAAGAGGCCGAAGTGTTAGACTTGTGTTTGAGCCCGGAGGCAAGGTTACATGTACATGATTCTACTTAGGCTGGACTCTCTAGCGCACTGAGACTTTCTGAACTTCTGAAGGCTGCCACTGGGTTGGTATGATACGGATTTGCAGCTGCTTGCCAACTGGAACTCCAACTTGAAACAAAGCTGACAATCAGTGGCTGCTTACTGCTAACTGCCAACATGCTGCAACACCCTGACCCATCACTGCTGCTCTCGCTGCAATTTGCAGTTTGACTGTTTACAGGCGTGCTCAGACTGCGCAGCCTCTCCTTGGTGAAGTAACAAGATTTCCTAACAACGGCTTGCAGTTGCCACTCTGGCCGCCCCTGACCAGCCCAAACAATGGTGAAGCAGTATCTACTGACAGTACTGAGCTTGCTGCTGTTGGTGGCTGTGGCATACGCAACAGGTAAGACAGACTCTGTCTTGTAGTACAATTCTGTATGCTTGTGCCACTGCAGCAGTGTGTTTGCCATGCTGCGGACTCAGGACAGTGTGCATGTGGCCTATGTTGCAGACATATACTCTTACATGCTCTTACATACTCTTTGTCACCCAATTGACAACAGTCGCAGCAGCAGAAACAGTATACTGTATGGAGTTCAGTGCCCTCTAGGCTTGACATGTTGCGAACAAGTTCCAGGGGAACCTGATGTGCCACCAGCAGTTGCAACCTGTGATACGTTGCAATTGCATACACATAGATTACTGACACTATGGCAGTTTGTCTTGCAGATGCCACAGCTGCTCGTCACTTGATGGGTTCAGACAATGCAGCCGACAAGGCCTTCAACGGTGAGAGCTGGTCCACCGGCGACCCCTGGAAGACAAAGTGGGGCAAAAGCAAGCAAGGCGCTGAACCCGGCACCCTCGTTGTCAAGAATGTACCCTGGCAGAGACCCATCCCAGACCCCAGGGGACCTGACCCAGATAAACCGATTGGTGTTGGGCCAATCGCCTCAAAGGACTCTTCCCTAGGCATTGCCAAGGCTGCCGGACGCAGGCTTTTGGGAATCAACGACGGGAGTGACAGAGGCTTTGGTGGCAAGCGGCCGTTTGAGAGTTTCATCATTCGGCCAAAGCCATTTCCTAGTACGCCGGTGAACCCTCCGAAACCTTGCGGAGGCCCTAATGTGCGGTGTGCGGCACCGGGTTGGCAGCCGCCCCAGGACTCTGAACCACAGCCGGTTTACAGGCCTAAGGACATCAAGACAGGCAACAACAAACCTGCTTCGGATGGTACTGCTCAGACACCAGCGGCTGGTGTCTGAGAGTATGCTGGTTATCATTTGCGGAATGTTCCATTGGATCCGGTTACATCTGTAGGAGGCACCATGTCGTCTCTGTTCTTGAGGATCATTATACTGTAATTGAATGATGTCGGTTTCCGCAGCATGACAGGCCTTGTATTTGCAGAGACACATGGCTGACTCAAATTGTAGTACAGAATGTTTGGGCCATTGCCACTACAAACGCACCGATGAATGGTGTTAGCAGTTTGCTGTGCAATATGGGCTGTGTTTGTCAGACTCACGGTGGAACTGCCTCCTTGAGGTTGACTGCTGGTGTTGCTCAGCGTGATCTGCTGCAACAACTGTAGGTTGATCAAACGTCGGTATCTTGCAATTAGTTGTCATCGACAGCAGCCTGCAATGTGTTGCCAACATGTTCACACACTTAACATTGTTCACATTGCACTGCATGTGCCAGGTTCGAAGTCGGTCCATTGCGAAACTACAAAAGGAGCACAATGTCGCATGTTTAACCGGCCTAGCGTAATATTCTGTGCAGAATTCAGTTGTCACGGTTATGCAGGAATAGATGGCTGTGTCACAATATCACACTTGCTCTCAGCATTCTGCATGACACTCCCAATACGTTGTGTCACTACTATGCTTACAATTGCGAAAAAACCGGCGTCTTCAGTTGACTATAACTTACAAGTTCTAATTGTGTGTGCAAGTTCCGAATCTTACGGCGTCAGCAGTTGAAACTATCGTGGCCTTTGCGAGGCTTGGCTAATGCGCCCGTAGGCGGTGGTACCACCACCAGCAATATAGTTCAAGGCTATTTTTGAAAGATCAGAGCCGAAAGGCGAGCCACAGCCGACATACAAGACAATCTGCACAGGCCCCGTGACTCGATGTCACTATCACTCGGTGCACCGGGTCCCGGGTAGCGTTTCAAACGCTCAACGGGGGATATACAACCGTCGACAGGTTCACCTGCCGTGTTTCATTGCCGGGGCTATATATTGTTGCCAGGGTAATTGGCGAGTCATCCGTCCGGTCTGAAGCCAATCCAGCAGCGCCACCGGCCGGTAAGTTATCATTGACGCTAACAGCACCTCAGCTCAGTAATGCAGCAGCATGCATCGAATGCACACTTACATGCGCTTGTATCATGGATTCATCACTCAGCGGCATTTGCTTCGCAGCTCCAGCCCACCCCGCTGCCTCAAATCCGTCTATGCCACTGATCAGCGTATCACACCTCCGCCAATGCATGCCCAGTATGCATGCTTGCACATCAGTCGGCAGAGCGTTCAGCAACAATCGCAGTGTGTCCAAAATACATCCTGCATGCAGGAACCATGCAGTGTCTGATACGCAACTATTTGCCGATCTGATGCATCCCGCGGGCTTGTGTCGGAGCCGAAACAGCTTTTAATCGCACTCACTGACGTCTGCCTCCACCCGCCGCTGCTCCTGCAAACTCTTCGCTTCCACTCCCTGCAGGTCTCCCGCGCCTTTTCGTCCAAGCCCTGCCGTTCCCCACCAGCACGAACGAGTAACTCACCGCAGTGCCCCCATGGCCCGTCTGTCCACTAAGCTGCTCCTCGCAGCAGGAGTTTGCTTGCTAGTCCTCGCTGTCACCCAAGTAACCGCCGAGCCATCATGCACCGGCGATGATTGCGATGACCTTGAGATCATGAGTGGTGAGTATTCAGCAGCAAAGTGCCGTTGCTTTGCATCATGCAAGTTGCTGGACCGAGCTAGTCGAGTAACTAGCAGATTTACACAACCGAGTATGCTTCTTTACTGAGTCGCCAACTCCACACGGTGGCATGTCAAACCTTTCCATCAATGCTGTTGACACTGACCAGTGGCAGGTTATTTCTGGCTTGCTTTCTGTCGAGCCCCAACTCGTGAGCCGGGAGCAGCCATAAGGCTTAGACTGCGTGTTCTGTATATGAGGCCGTCTTGGCCAGTGTTTATGCATGAATCCCATCAACCCTAATTCTGTTGGCTTGCATGCCATGCAAAGTTTGCCAAAGCATGCATGTATACAACACAGATTTGAGCATCATGGCTTACTTGTCTAAAGCATTCTTTGCATGGCTTGTGTATTTCCCTGCCTGTTTTTGGATAGCTAGCTCTCAAGTGACAGGTTGAACTGTTTTCTAGAACCACAGAGCTTGGTTTCTATGCCTCCATCAAGGTCAGATAGAGATGATTACCTGCGTCAACCCCACAACTGCACATCAGCTATAACCATGCTTCTGATGCCACTTGTGTTGGACACATTTGCAGGCGTGCTTGTCCCATCTGGCCTGAACCGCAAGTTGCTGCACAATGACAAGAAGAAGGATGGCCACAAGGACCACGGCAAGTATGACAAGGATGGCAAGAACAAGCATTACGGTGTGTACTATCATAGTGTTGAACACTGTTTCAATCAGAAAATCCATCACATTGTGGCCATGGTAATTGCTTGGGACGTCGAAAGCGTTTTGCCAACCACCAAAGCCACTATGCATGTGATACCAGCTATACGAGCTAGCCTCCAGCCCTTCAGCCAATAACCACAGCGTCAGCCATTCATGACCACTCTCTAAATCAGTCACCATAGGAGAGTACGTGACCACTGGCGAAGCCACTGTGCAGCCTTCGCGCAGCCGCCGTGCTTGTAAGCTTGGACCAGAAGTGTGTGCAAGCACGCGACACACTGTGTCATTGCAACTTCCCTTATGTAAACAGGAGCTTGCCAATGATTGGAGTCTGCAGTCCCTTCAGCTCCTAGGGGCTCCAAGGTGCCCAAAAGGGGGTTATCACAACACAGCGTGCTTCCATGCCATGGAAGGCTTGTAGCTGGACCCGGTGTTGAGTACCGCATTGCCACAATTGGCCAAGGGACTGCTGGGTATTTTGGGTCGACTATTGCCAGTCAAGTGACTTGTGCTATCCGCTGTGCTTGTGTGGTGTTGTAGGTGGTAAGTACAACCAAAAGGATGACAACAAGGAGTACCACAAGGACGAAAAGGAGAAGTACCACAAGGATGACAAGGAGAAGTACCACAAGGACGACAAGAAGGAGTACCACAAGGACAAGGAGTACCACAAGGACAAGGAGTACCACAAGGACAAGGAGTACCACAAGGACGACAAGAAGGAGTACCACAAGGACAAGGAACACCACAAGGACCAGGAATACCACAAGGACAAGGAGTACCCCAAGGAAAAGGAGTACCCCAGGTACCCGAAGTATCCCACGTACCCGAAGTATCCCACGTACCCCACAAACAAGAAGGAGTACCCTAAGGGCAAGAAGGAGTACCGTCCTTAGGCTAAAGACGACAAGGAATACAATGGCACGAAGGACGGCAAAAGGCAATGGTTACTAGGCTCTACTGTATGCAGTTTTGGTCAGGCGGTCTTCTTCAGTGTGTAGTCCCGTGGGTACTGTGGGCCAGGGTGGTGAGTTGAGAGCTTTTTGGTAGACACCTGCGAGTGGCACCTAGTATCTACAGACATGTTTGGTTTTGCCATAGCAAGAAAGACCATGGGTTGCACTTGTTGAGTCTTGCGAGCTCTTTTGCCGAGTTGGAAATTGGTTTCTGGGGCTATTTTGATAGAACCTGGCTGCAGACATGCTTGGCTTCCATGAACTGCCGGTCTTGAAGAACGAGCCGCATTTTGCACAGTTGCGCTTGCTAGTGTTGGCAGGACTTGTGGCAGTTGCATTTAATGGGTACATTACAATTGATCGCAGGAGGTGTGTGAGTTATTCACTTGGTGTGAGATAGCAGCGGGTGCTTATACAGGGCTTTCTTCTGAAATCGTTGTTGAGTGCTGCGGAGTCCAGCATGGCATGTCTGGTCAGTGTGTCGTTCCTCAAAAGGGGGTTGTGCTCCATGAATGCAACATATAATATAATTCCAAGCAAGAATATATACCAATATCATACTGTTATCATACTGGTGTCTCATGCCATGTTTCATGATGTATCAAGGTGTGTGCAATGCTCCATGGCGCCAACTTGGAAGGGCCTTCAGGGACAAGCAAGGCTGATATGTTTGCTGTTTGCTCAACACGTTACTGTGGAACATACATGATTGGACCAGTTCACACGTTTTGATATCATAAATATCATACTGGTGTCTCATACTTCCATACTAAACCTCCATACCATACTAAACCGCCATACTAAATCACGGTGGTTCAACTTACTATGCTGTGCTGCAGACTCCAAGGGCCTCCAGGGTACTGTTTACATGGTGTATGTATGACGTAACACAACTGGAGCGCACATGTGTGGTTGGAGGTTGTCTGCAGAAAGTAGATTCATGCAATGGCTTGTGCGTCATGGCATCGTTTGAGTGTGTTCAGCAATTCAACCCTTTTGAGTCTCTGCATGATGCCTGGCCTGTGCTTCTTGTAAGGTTCACTGTGTTTTGTGCCTGCATTTTGACATGCTGCCTGGTTGGTCCTGTACACTTCATCAACTGCATTACTTCCACCTTTCTGGTTTCTGCAACTGCCTGGCCTGTGCCGGCTTGTAAGGTTCACTGTGTTTTGCGGCTGCATTTCAAACATGCTGCCAGACTGGAAGGTCCCATCTCCTTCTCCATCTGCCTCCATCCACAGAGCAATCATCGGTGGTGTTCACTGCTGGTGAAGGTCGTGGCTTGCTTCTCATGCTCCCTGCTGTGTGAATACATGTATGAGTGCCTGGTGACTGTTGTAACATACTTCGATAGTCTCAATACTGTGTGCATGGTTGGTGATACGATGTAAAATGAGACACAATGACAGTGCCGTGTATGACCCCACTGGCAGCTGTAAAGTTTAGCTCATGCAACATAGAGTGCCAAGCAATATTTTGTATACTAAATGCAAGGGGCCGCCACCCCGTGAAAGCTTCTGCTCCTGCTTCTACTGACAGCTGTGTGCCCTAATAACAAGAAAGTCAGGCGATGCCATCAAATGAGCCGTAGTGCTACATTGAGTCATGTGCCAGCTCACGATTCAGTCGTAGCAAGCATAGTACACTTATGTATGGCAGGGTTGATCAGTGGCAATCAACAGGCATTGTGAACAGGGTCTGTGTATATGTACCGTACATATAACTGAGCTACCATCAGCCATAGCTCTACAGCCATCTGCGCCCGATTTCAGAGGCGGAAGCAACGCCAGTCATAGCAATGATCATATCATTGCCATACTTGCATTGAAGGTGCAAACCTCAGGCATTGGGCAGGGTCTGTGTGCGAGATGATCCACAGCAGTCAACCCAGTCAATAAGTCCCAGCAGCGGTGACTGCTGCTACACATGTTTGATTCTGATCTGCATGCCAGCAATGCATGCTGCTGTATGCTTGCTGCTGGTGCTGCTGCTGCTGCCGTATACAGCAGCTGCCAAAGCTGGCATGGCAAAGCTGCAGCTTGCCAGCTGGCAAGACCCACCGAAACCAACGCAAGTATCAACCCTTGACTGTTCTAGACCCCAGAGCTGTTGCTGCAACTCGATGGGATACTTTAGTGCGCTATTGCATTGTAATTGTTCACTCTGCTGCACTCGTGAAAGTGACTGAGTCATGCAAAGGATCAAATCGCTGTCAAGAGCTGCAGAGATGATGTACTGCCATACAGTTGTTGGCAGGGCAAACAGCCAGCACAGCGGAAGTGCTATGGTGTCGAAGGACATTTTAATTACATGTATACAGTAAGTACTGAACTATGTGGCTCCCATCCTAGCCTCCGGCCACACCCGCCAACTGCTCGCAGTGCACTCATTGAAAGAGTGCACTGCTGGACACCACACAACTAATAATCGTGCCAAGCCGCACATGACCAATGTGCGCTCCAACAAAAACTTCTCCAGACAGGAGCATGTGTTAGGTGGCGGCCCCTTCAATGGCATGCGATATGCAGCAGATTGCTTGGCATTCTATGTTGCATGAGCTCAATCACAATATTTTGAATATTCATGATGCTTGACAAATTCAGCGCAGCACCGCCGTACAATTGTTGCAGATCTCTTCAAATGCTTGTGCGAAGTGTGTGTGCTGCTACTGTTCTGTGACAACTTCTGCCACAAAGAAAATTCATCATTAGTAGAACCAGGTTGAACAACTAGATTGACAGCTTTTGAAGGTTCACTCCGAGCTGTAAGTGACTCAAACCCTGACCAAAGCCCCACCACAACCATACACGCAGAGGAGGAAGCCCAAGGGGTTGGACCAGTCAATCAACTTGATCACAATAATCAATAATAGGCCAATCAGACCAACATTGTCCGTCATCACAGCAATCACCAACACAACAGCTGCAGCCCAAAACAACCCCTTTTAGAAGCAAAGCCTGCCATACAGTCCACCTCCTAACCAGCTCGAATCTGGATCAATCCAAGTCTGTTGCCGATCCTGAGGCCTACCCTACAACGGTCAGAGTAGCTCTATTGCCAGTCACTTTCTGCGTAATAGCGTTATATGTGATTGTAACAGTAGCTTTGCCGGCCTTCACTCCCTTGCACTTCATTGTAACCTGGTTGCTGGTTGTGACTCTGGGGTTTAAGGGTGTGCATTGCACAATGCCGGAGGGCGAAACGCTGGCCTTGGCTCTCTTTGTGCCTGCAAGCATACATGCTTCATGGGGTCAGTTTGGTCGAAAACCAGTGTCAGCCACTTACATTTGATGACATCAGCTGAAATGCAGCAAGAGCTTGAGGGGCCCCATTTCAACTTTAGTTGGGCTATTCCTGATTATGATACCAGGTCGACTTCACTCTACAATCCAAACCTGCAGGCGCTGGTGTGCAAAATGAACCAATCACCCAGAACAAATCTGTTGGTGTGTCTACGCCTTTGAATGTGGCCCTAACAGTGCTTGCAACTCTGACTTTGACTTTCGCTGGGCTATCGCTGGTCATGATACATGAACACAAATCTGATCCAGACCCTACTACCGCTGGTATGCAAATGACTCATCTTATGAATCAAATCACCTAGAACACACCTGTTGGCGGGTCTACGCCTTTGAATGTGGCCCTAACAGTGCTTGCAGCTCCGACTTGACTCTTGCTGGGCTATTGCTGGTCCGACCGTGATACACGAACAGGAATCCGGTCTAGACCCTACAACCGCTGGTATGCAAATGACTCATCTTATGAATCAAATCACCTAGAACACACCTGCGGGTGGGTCCACGCCTTTGAATGTGGCCCTGACAGTGCTTGTAGCTCCCACTTTGAATCTCGTTGGGCTAGCTCTGACTGTGATGCTTTGCTGGGCTGGAGCCGGAGAGGGGGACGGAGATGGTGCGTTGCCTGCAGGCAGAAAAAACCAGAACAAAACGGCCCGGGAATGGCACGATTGAACACGGCGGGCCAAAACAGACCAAACAGTTGGCAAGGGCACAGGGTGCTTGATGTTGTGGCTTGTCGGAGTCCGCGGACTACACCCCCCCGGCAAGCACATGTAACAAACTCAGCTTCCAAACAATGCACTGTCTGGTCCGGTTCGTGCTAACTATTCTACTGTAGATGGTCCCGGTGCTTATATGCACTGTTTGCAGCGGATGCAAGAGTAAGAAACGGCTTTCTGGAAGCATAGTGTTCTGCACCTCAAAACAAAGGTTCTAGCAAGAAGTTGTGTCATGCCTTGATAGTCAAGGCACAGTCACAGGCATGTCGGAGATCTGAGGGTAAACTCTGCTGCTGCTGCTGCCAGCAGCGGCGGCGAAGGTGGTGCACTGTTTACAACTCAGCCTACATGCGGCACGAAGCTTGTTTCTTTGCTGCATTGAAAACAGTGTTAAGCATCATCGTGTGATCAAACAAGTGTCAGCTAACACTCTGCTATAGCTATGTCTAAGTTTGAGTCCCAAGGTTCTGGTCTCACAGACCTTCCCACAGATGTTTCATGTATTTAACCAGAGAAACATGGATCTTTTCACAGAACTCACATGTAGCTGGGCATCCGGCTGTGCTGATCTTCATTGTGAGCTTGTTTGTCCTGATCGGCTTGAGAGCTCTGGCTTCAGATTCAAGCATATACAGCACCTGGAAAACATTGGACGTGCCATCTGCGAGCAGCAGGCAAGCAGCAACAGCAGCACACATTAGTTGGCAAGCAGTAACACTTTAGCTCACTTTGCAAGCTAGCATATTTCATTATAGTTGGTGTAAAATGGTGATAGAAACAACCCTTCTGGGTGTGTCTGATTTGGCTTCAGTGTTGGGAAAGTACTCAATTAGGGTTCAGGGATTAGGGCACATGTCGTGGCACGAATCACACCAGCAGTAACCATTGTCATGAACCTGTACAAACATTGCACCTGAGGCACAGCAATGCATGCTGTTGCTGCTGTGCTCAATGCAACCCCTGCAGTGAACTTTGTGGGCCACGACATGTTGACGCTAACTCTGACCCCAAGCAATTGACTCCACTCGATCATGTAGCTGCCGCAGAAACTGACTGCATGCTTTGTCCTCATTGGCTTGTTGCCCCTGGCACCACCTTTCTGTATTTCTTTTGTCAGCTACATATCTCTGCGCTGCAACCTGTGTATACACATTGATTCTATCATGCTCCACAGGACACAAGCATTTGGTTTCGTTACATAGTTGAGTCTCAAGCATAACTCATGCTATAATCGAAGTTCGTGCGTAACAACATCCCTGCCAGACCCCTCGAATAAAGTCCATCAAAAAGCCTTTCAAATAATATATACCATCTCACCGGCAATCTTAGCGTCGCAGGGCATCTTGATAGTGTTGGTGAGCTTTGTAGGGTCCGCGTTGGGAGGATGCTCACATTTTAAACCAGAGTTGTCGCAGCTGCACGCCCGATTTTTGCTGCAAACAGTAACAGACGAAAACAAACACGTCAACTAAACGCTAGGCGGAAAGTTTATTCCATAGTATGTGCCGGGCTCGGGATCGTAGCCTCTGGCAGGCTGCTGTGGTAGGACTTTGCTTCCAGCGAAACTGTGATGAGAACATTTGGCTATGTGCAGGGTATATTGGTGGTTTTGCAGATGTGTCATTGCTGGTGCTGCTGCTTTGCTGGTTGCTGCTGCTTCTGCTGCTGCTGCTTTGTTAGTTGCTGAACCACTGCTGCTCAGATTTGCCGCTGCTGCTGCTGGTGCAGAGTTGCTGCTGCTGCTGTTGCTATATGTCTGTTGCTCCTGCTGCAGGCATTTGCCACTGCTGCTGCTGCTGCAACCTGTTGCTGATGCTGCATACATGTTGCTGTCGCAACCTGCTGCAACTTTGCCACGGCTGCTGCTGCTGCTACAAAATTGGCTGCTGCTGCAATCTTGCTGCTGCTGACAGCGGACCTTTAGCAGCATCCGAGGCTCACCAGGCTTGGTTGTTCAAGCAGATTTCCTTCCCGAAAGCGCCATATGTGCTTGTTAGAAGATAATGGCCTTCTCCAGGAACAGTGACCTGCAATTGTTGGAACAAAAGACAAACGGTATTGCAAATATGAACAGAATAACAACTCCTGACATGAAGCGAATGTCACAAACAATATGTTGCAGTATCTAGTGGCCGCCTTATTGATGTCTGTGCAGATAGTTGGATGGCTAAGTGAGTCTGAACCAATTGTTTGATTGATATGGAGCTGGCCATGTACACGTAACATATACAATGCTAGCAGGATTTGCTGGCAGATACGGATTGTCAGATCACCCAGAGGCCACTGCAGCCGCTAGTGCAGCATCAAGAAGACATGGGGGGCTGCTGATGCACGAAGTTGGCATTTTCAGCAATCTGTAGTACCAGATATGTGCACAGTACCCAGCAACACCAGGACTCAAATCAAGTTGGCTCAACATCGTTAATCACCCCCCCCCCCCGGCATTCTCTGCCCCCTGGCTGGACATGCAGCACATGCGACAACCGCCTGAATCATGGTGCCCTTTGCCGTTGTAGCTGCAGCTGGAAATGATGCTGGTCACTGCAACCTGTTATAACAAGTAGTGATGCAAAGTTTTGAACTCAGCATGTAACAGAGAAAGTGACATGTTATTACCTGCAGGCTGTAGGAGGCTCCGGGGCATAGTGTTGTCGCTGGAGTACCATCAGAAGAGTTGATAGCGATGGTGATGTTGCTGCAGGCATAGCAGCAGCAG
>NSMO01006819.1:0-11170 GCA_002588565.1 Coelastrella sp. UTEX B 3026 | reverse complement strand
AAAACAAACATCTTTCCACCACACCCCACCCGCCCCCCCCCCCCCCCCCCCCCCCCGCCCCCCCCCCCCCCCCCCCCCCCCCCCCCCCCCCCCCCCCCCCCCCCCCCCACTGCAGGCAAGGCCAGTGCAGCACAGAGTACACCCAAAGGGTTGATACGGCCTATAACTCTACTCACCATTTTGTCTCTCAGCAGAAAGCAATCCGCAGGCTGTCCATGCAGCTAAGTGTCAACAAACCGTTTCACACACGCACAATCCTCGACCCCAACCATGAAATCAGCAACGTACATGCAATGAACAATGTGGACTGACTCACCATTTTCTCCCTCAGCAGTTCAGCAATCCGTAAGCCATCCATGCTGCTCATTGTGTCAACGAACCGCCTCAAACCACACACGCACACAGCCAATCCTCACCCCAAACCATGAAATCAGCAACACACATGCAGTGAACAATGTGGACCAACTCACCATTTTCTTGGCATGCCCCCACATACTGCGAGCTAGCTAGACCAGTCGAGCCTTGATGCAAGCAAGGCCAGTGGAGCATACAGTACACCTAAGGGCTGATACGGCCTATAACTCTGCTCACCATTTTCTCTCTCAGCAGTTCAGCGATCCGTAAGCCATCCATGCTGCTCATTGTGTCAACGAACCGCCTCAAATCCGTTGCATCCGGCAGTGGTCTCAAACCGCCAGGGGTTGTGATATCATCTACGAGGCCCTCCTCACTCCCTAAAACCTGCATAGGTAAGTAGCAGATACTTGATACTTGAAACCAGAACGCTACAACTGTTGTTGCTGAAGCACACTTCAACACAACTCCTGCGTGCGCTTGAGATTTTGCCGGCAGAGCGAAAATTGGCAACCACCATGTGCTGATATCATATGCAAGGCCCAGAAACTGCAAACAGCAGACCAGCAGGGCAGCCAGCAGAGACAGACTACGAGGCCTTCCTCACTGCCCAACACCTGCATTCATAAGTAGCAGGAAAAGAATTGAAACCACAGCGTTACAACTGCTGTGGTAGGAGCAGCCATGGGCCGCTACATGTGGTCATGAAATCATAAGATATGCAGAGATGCAGTCTACTCCGAACATGGGAGATCCAAGGGAAACAGAGAACGCACGGAGAGATATTCCTAGCTGAAACCTTTGTTAAATGGATAGGGGTTACTGCTGGTGATGTTTAGCTAAAGCACTACTCCCTCCCTGTGCGACTAGAGTCCGGTGTTGCACGGCTGTAGACCCTATATGCTGCCTAACATTCGATGCCAGTTTCTACAGCTGAGATGTTTGAGGCTGGTGCAAGGTAGCGACACAAAAGGGAGTAGTGATAGAGAAGTGAGTCGAGCTTTACCTGGCTAGGTGTTACCACTGGTTCTGTGTAGCTGCTTTCCCTCCTGTGTATCCTGCAGTTCCGTATGCCATTGCTCTATGCGACGTACAGTTCCAAGAGAGATAGAGAAAGAGAGAGAGAGAGAGAGAGAGAGAGAGAGAGAGAGAGCGCATATATAGAAAAATACAACACTGAAACCTATGCCTTACCTAGCTAGGCGTCACTGCTGGTGCGGCACAGCTGCTGCCTCCTGTTTGAGTAGCTGCTGCCTCCTGCGTGACCATAGTGTGGTGTCCCGTTGCTGCAGACCCTATATGCTGCCTGACAAACGATGGCATTTCTCTACACTTGAGATGTTTGAGGCCTTGTGACTCGGGTAGTGACAGAGAAGGGAGTAGTGATAAAGAAGGGAGTAGTGCTTTACCTGGCTAGGTGTTACTGCTAATGCTGTATAGCCGCTCCCTCCTGCATAACCTTCCAAATGTTAGGTCTTGCCGCTGTACGCGGCACAGACGTCCAAGGGAAAGAGAGAACACACAGAGAGTAACCTATACTAAACCCTATGTTCACCTGGCTAGGTGTTACTACTGGTGCTGTGTAGCCGCTCCCTGCTGTGTGGCCATAGTCTGGTGCCCCGTTGCTGTATCCATTATCTCGATACGGAGCATCCTGCATCCACAGCGAGACAGTATCAACATCATTGCTTAGTTCCTCTCTCAGCATAACACCAATAAGGCTGCCAAAGCACACGGCTGGACTTGCGCCCATGCAGCTATTGCTATGTTATGGTCAGAGGGTGAGCACAAAAACATGCCGGAGTATGATATCATTTCGCAAGAACTCTGGCATGATTCTTTGCGCATTCTGGCAACATTCCATATGCATCTGCTGCTGAGTCCTTTTCTGCTGCTGCTGCTGCTGAGTTTAACCTGGCGCATAATGTTGTGCTGCTGCGGCTAGCTGGAGCTGCTCGTGAGCTGCTTGCTGACAACCTCTCAGCCAGCTACTGCTGAAGCAGAAAGCACTTTCCAGTCCTGCATTAGCATTGTGGCTGATCGCTGCTAACACAGGACTGGAAAGTCCATGCTACTGCAGCAGTTGCTGATTAAGAGGCTTTCAGCACCCATGCTGAGCCTGCATCAATAGATCTTTGATCTGAGTAGCCTGTCAGCGGCAAATCATGCCCTACCAACATGCCCCAGCACCACAAACCCCTGTGGGTTGCTAGCATAGGCTCAATCAGCATGTGCTCATTGCAACATCGCACCAGCAGACTCTGCCGGGGCACAAGTAATCGCTGTCAAGCATGCTGGTGGTCAGAAGAACCAACCAAACAGGACCAAGCATTCAGTGTAATGCTTTGCCAGCAGCAGGACTAAACACAGCAGTACAAGCATGTTGGGGCCCTGTACTTGTGCATACATCAGCATTAGAGATGCAAATGTGCTGGCGCTTAGTTCAGGGCACATGCAGTGATCGGCAGAGGACACAGTAGCTGGTACTGCTGTCCTGCATGATAAATAACAAGTTACTCACGTTTAATCTGCTGCCGTAGCCCTGTGGCTGCAGGAACTCCCCCAGTGCGTTTGCTGCACTCGCTATCCCCTGCCCAATAGGCCCCTCGCCCAGCGCTTGCTGTGCGGATCGGGTTAGCTGAGAAGCAGCTTGCTGCGCTACTGCTAGTCCGCTTTGGAAGCCACCGCTGCCGCTTGCGCTAGCGCTACTGCTGAAGCCGCCGTAGCGTCCGCTTCCGCTACTGCCTATGCCACTGTAGGTCCCGCTGGTTTCTGAGGGGCCGCCGCTGCCGAAGCCTTGGATTCTGCCCTGTAGGCAGATCGAAGATGGTAGCGCATGTTATGAAGGTGAAGACCCAGCTGATGTTACATTTTACTGTTGTAATTGCTACTCAGCAGCAGGTGTCATCGCAGGTGACAGCAGCCAAACTCTGCTGAGGTAGTAGCACATACGACCACTGCACAGCCTTCGACACAACTGCCTATGCTCAGTTTGCTGAAGGTAAATCAATCAGGGCAGCCAGGACCCCACCTGTGCTGCTAACGTGCTGGTTGTGTTTACTACCGGTGTGGCGTTGAACAGTACTTCGGTAACTTCCTTCGCAAACTCCCGGACACGAGCGTTTGGTACGTCGCCTTTGAAAGGATCTGGCTCGCCTCTCCAATGAATCAATTCCCTGCTCCAAGAAAACACAGTAGGTGGTTGGTGGCAGTTTGTGCCAGTTGCAGGGCTGACAGCCTGCTCATGATGCTGTACAGGTGACAAATGTCACATACGAACATAGTGGTCATATGGGAGAGTACGGCCGATTGCGAGTTCACCTGACGGAGGAAGAGTGACGTTGCATACACCGCTGGAACTGAGAGCAGCCCTTGGTGCATAAGTGCTTTATGATCCTGAGAGCCTGCAGATCACAATTTTGGTAAGTAACTCATTCATCTAAGAAAGATGCAGTGCAGGAAAAAGCGCTTGCAGTGATACCTTGAACTTTACGATGGGAGACTTGACCCCAAGCTTCTTCTGCACAGCGTCCGCAATTGCTTGGGCTCCCTCTGGAGACTGCCTTGACATCTCAGCGATCTCATCAAGCAGATACTGCAGATAAGGGCCATGCGAGTCAAACGCTACGCTCCTCGACGAGGACATCTGGCTTCACGTCAAGAGGCTCATGCACAGTTGGCCTCACGCACCACAGGAGCTGGATCATCCTTAGGTGCTGTTGCTTCTTCTATCTTCCTAAACCTATTCACTGTCTCCAGGATGGTACTCATTATTATCCTATGCTGTCCTTCCTATGGACCCAGCCACGTTGCCCCACTGGCACCTCAAACAAAAGACATAAGCGATGATCTGCAAGTCTGCTGGTCTGCATCCATGGGCAGGCTGCCACGGGTTGAGCAAACCCCACTCTGGGGTACAAGGCTGTACCTGTCAATGCGGTACAGGCGACCTCTGAATGCCTCGATGACCAGTTACTGTAGAATGTCGGGTGTACAGCTATCTTTGCCGTATGCCAGTGACGCTCTAAAGGTGGCTGGAAGCGCTTATGGCGTTTTGATGGGTACTCAATTGCAATCATTGGCGAGGGTAACCTTGGAACTGCCCGCTGCCAGCAAGTTGTCACAACGGTCAGCAGCATCTCTCAGTAGAAGTGACTGAGCCAATGCAACAAGATAGATGCGCTGGCAGAGCTGCAGTGCCATGCAGGTGAGTCGCCACCCATGTTGGTTGTCTGCTCATGATGAGGGGATCTGCAGATCCGGATCAGCGTCAGCTGACGCTGACACATCAACAGTCTTGATATTTCAAATACAGGCAGAACTACGAAGGGACAGCAGGGAATTACAGTAGGTCGGCATTGTGTGTACCAGGGGCTACTTGCCGTGCTCCAGCTGTTTTCAAAGACTGCCAAGCCAATTGGCTGCCACGCACACATCACAGGTGCAAAGCTGATCATGACGACCGCTTGCATGGCCTGGGCCAGCTCTGCCAACATGTGAACAGCACCATGACTGCTTTTTTGGTGTAACATCCAGTTGCCCTGTACACCACTCCTCAAGAAAACTGTCTCCGCCACAAACTGTTTTCACCACGAACTGTTTACACCACCTAGTACCTCATGACGGCCAATTCAACCCTGTTGCATAGCTCAGTCACTTGCACAAATGCTGTGCCACTGCTGATTGCGCAATCGCACTGCTGCTGCTAGTACAGTTGGCTTTACCGCCACACATCGCTCGGCTTGTGCTTGTTAGCAAGTCACGACTTAAGCCTATCAATGCAAATGCTAACTGTACCACTACCCGGCTGCCAATTCAAGATCCATTTCTTCAGGTGAACCCCTTCAATTGCTGCTGTCTTGGGATTGAGCCAGAGCTGGGCTGTGTTCAGCCAGTGATCATAGTCCCCACACCCTGCAGCGAACAAGCAGTATGTGGATTGCAAGCCAGTTTTCACTGTACTATACTACTCCATGAAGCAGTACAACCATTGAACCATTGTCAGCAGGCCTGTTGGCCATTACACCATTGCAGGTGCAACACAACTCGTCATGGCCTTATGGCCGTACACAACCCGACAGCAGGCAAAGGCTGTCTAAAAATAATCGGCAATGCCGGAATAATGAGTCTGTGATGTGGACGGACGTGTGCATGTGTATGTTGATGTCAATGGTCTTGCAGTGGACATTAACACACAGTACAGCCAATACACATAACAGCAGGTATAGGGGCATACATACTGCAAGCAAACAAGCCGAAAGAAACCCAACGGAAAGACGTACCTCACTAGTTATCAAACTCCATCAGCATTTACGCTTGCTGCTTCCATCACTGATGGGTGCTGCTGCTGCAACCTTTGTAAGATGGTTGCAATCCACAATAATATGCTGCCAACCCACTGCTGGGATGGCGGCCATATGGCAAACATCAGGTTGACAAGACCATAGCACAAACCGTACCTCATCAGTCAGCAGCACTGTATGTCTGCTGCTTCCTCCATCAATGACGGGTGCCTCTGCTACAACCTTTGTAGGACGAAGACGCAATCATACGACCCCAACACTATGATAGCAGCAACATGGCAAACATCAGGTTGACAAGACCATAGCACCATAGTATGGTGTGTACCTCATCAATCATCAGTTCCATCAGCACTGTATGTCTGCTGCTTCCTCCATCAATGATGCGTGCCTCTGCTACAACCTTTGTCAGACGAAGACGCAATCATATGACCCTAACACTATGATAGCAGCTATATGGCAAACACCAGGTTGACAAGGTCATAGCACCATACTGTACCTCATCAGTCAGCAGTTCCAACCGCACTACATTTTGTCCTTCTTCGTCAATGCCGGGTGCTGCTGCTGCAGCCTTTGTAGATGAAGGCACAATCTAAACCACCCCAACACTATGATAGCAGCTATATGGCAAACACCAGGTCGACAAGGTCATAGCACCGTACTGTACCTCATCAGTCAGCAGTTCCAACCACACTACATTTCGTCCTTCTTCATCAATGCCGGGTGCTGCTGCTGCAACCTTTGTAGATGAAGACACAATCAAAACCACCCCAACACTATGATAGCAGCAATATGGCAAACACCAGGTTGACAAGGTCATAGCACCACACCGTAGCTCATCAGTCAGCAACCCCATCAGCACTGAATGTCTGCTGCTTCGTTTAATCGTGTGCGCTGCTGCTGCTGCTGCAATCTATATGAGATGAGGACAAAATCTAACGAAGGCAATGCACAGCAGCTATATGGCAAACATCAGGTCGACAAGGTCATAGCACCATACCGTACCTCATCAGTCAGCAGTTCCATCAGCAGGGAATGTCTGCTGCGTCGTTTAATGATGTGCGCTGCTGCTGCTGCTGCAATCTATATGAGATGAAGACGAAATATAACGACTGCAATGCACAGCAGCTATATGGCAAACACCAGGTCGACAAGGTCATAGCACCATACCTTACCTCATCAGTCAGCAACCCCATCAGCACTGAATGCCTGCTGCTTCGTTTAATGATGTGCGCTGCTGCTGCTGCAACCTTTGTAGATGAAGACACAATCAAAACCACCCCAACACTATGATAGCAGCTATATGGCAAACACCAGGTCGACAAGATCATAGCACCATACCGTACCTCATCAGTCAGCAGTTCCATCAGCACTGAATGTCTGCTGCGTCCATCAATAATGTGTGCTGCTGTCACTCCCTGCGATAAGCACCGGATGCAGCACTGCACCTTTGGAATCATGCCTCCAGCAATGATGCCATCTTCAGTTAGCTTCCTGCGTGAGCACAAGGGTAACGGCTTGCTCAGACACCAGGCATGTAAAGTATGCCCTGCCCCAATCTACATTCCATTGTCTATGGATGTTCAAGTAACCCCTGTATACACCGCTTTCCAGCCAGCACAACTTAACATCCACCTCGCTAGTTATCTGGTGGCACAACACCTTGTGAGGCGCAAGGCATAGCAGAGTAGGGTCTTTATGGCTGCGAAGGATCAGCAGAACCAGCACGAGCAGCTGCAGCAACATGAGCAACAGATCCATGGGAAATCCGGCAACAGGCAATTCACACCAGCAGCCGCAACAAGGCATGTGTGCCTGAAACTGCTTCAACTCTGAAATCAGTACTACTCATACATAACGGGACTGACTCAACCGGCCCACGACAAGATACAGCCATGATACGGCGTAAAGCTTCCTGGTCACCCACCTGCACTCTCTGATATTGAGCTGTGCATATTTTGTTGATACATCATCCTTGTCCTTTAGCACGCCAGGTACGTCTGTCATCAGGATAAGCTTCTCGGCCTGTAGGGCTGCTGCAATCTGCAAGGAAGGGCAACACCCGCACATCAAGATCAGCAGGTTGATAGCATGCTGTTGAGTAAACTTCATGGTCGAGCACACCAGGCACATCTGTCATTATGATAAGCTTCTCTGCCTGTAGGGCTGCCGCAATCTGCAAGGAGGGGGCAACACCAGCACAGCAAGATCAGCAGGTTGATAGCATACTGTCTGAGTTGAGTATACTTCATGGTCGAGCACACCAGGCACATCTGTCATAGGGATGAGCTTACCAGCCTGGAGGGCTGCTGCAATCTGCAACACAAGCACAGGCACACCTCGGCGGTTCACCAAAGCAGCGTCCATGATATGTGATTGCATTGTTGAGGCGTCTCTCATGGCCAACAGAGCCAGGAAACAACCAAGCCCAAGTGCAGCTACTGGAAGATACCTATGATACTGGCCACCGCCTAAGTAACACTTGCCCACCCGTATCCGGTGCTGGGTGGTATCTCCTGCAACACTAAGTGAATTCTCACTATGATCATCATCATCTTCATCAAAACACACATTACTAGTAGGAAGGCGGAACAACCAGTGTACAACATCCCTTCCAACAATCACTTGCAACTTGCAATTTATTACAATCAATTGAATTCAGAATACCACACTACCCACCTCTCCTGCTGCTGTGTCTGCGTTGACATTGAGTGCCTGCCCATTCTCGTCTGTAGCAACTGTTGCCACCACCGGAATGTACCCGCTTTCCACCAAACTCCTGAGCAGTGTCGGGTTCACTCTTGTTACTTCACCTACGAACCCAATGTCCTTCTCTATCATTTGGCGAGCACGCAAGAGGTCCCCGTCTTTGCCGGAAAGGCCGACTGCTTTGCCGCCGCTTTGCTGGATTAGGGATACTAGGGACTTGTTGACACGCCCTCCAAGAACCATCTCAACAACTTCCATTGTGGCGGCTGCGGTGCAGATACAGTGCAAAACGACACACGAATAGCTTGAACACAGTAACAAGGCACGACTCCTGTGGCTGCGCCGGACAGGCTGCCGTAGTGAAGGAGTTGAGGGATACTAGGATCTTGCTGGCCTTGCCTGCACTGACAACCCCAATTATGGCGGCTGTAGCGTAATTAGCGGCAGCAAAGGTGAGTGCGAAACCAGGGATAAGGCCTTGACTACCACCTCCACAACTTTCATTGTGGCAACAGTGATAATCACTATGAAGAGAGGCGCTAATACATGTAGATACAGAGAGACAATGATACATTTAGATAGAGGCGATGATATGTAGACATAGAGAGGCAACAATGCATGTGGATACAGAGAGGCCTTGTGATGACATCTCATTGGACACCATTTGTGCAGAATTCGATCAGATGTGACTGGGCCCATTCACCTTCAAGTCAGTATGCAGCAAAGGGCCAGAATGGACAGCTGCTGATCAGCTCACATATCAACACCAGTCAGGTGCTCTGCTGTCAACTGTCGTACATAACTCCCAGCCCAAGTGCATCATGTTTTATCGAATTCGATCCAAAGCTGCTTCACGAAGTGTTGGTCTTTCTAGTGTGTATGTCGGGCGGCCCCTGTGTTCTCTACAAAGCAAACATGTTCAACCTACGACCTGGTAGCTATGCAACCGACCCAAAGCGTGCCTACCATCTGTTACACGCAGGCCGCCTTTGAACTCAGGTTGGATGCCAAGCTTGCCCAGCCAGCTGTTGATTTCAGGGCCACCGCCATGGACCAAAACGGGTCGGATGCCGACCGTCCATAGAAGCACAAGGTCTGTGATGACACCGGCCTACAGCACGCAAACAACGGGCAGCATCGCTTGAATCCGTTTTATGGCTAGCTGCCGAGCAAGAGCGAAGGTGTACAACTAGCAACTGGATGTCATGTTGGTTAACCAACATGCCGGACAGCACAAAGCATGCAATATCTCCTGGCTGCAGTCTTATGCCATGTGCACTGGTGTGACAGCCTGGCGCGTGTGGTGGGGTGTCAGAAGCGGTTGCAGGACCAGTTAGGTAGAGTGCTGAAGCTGGCTGGATCAACATCCACCCCAACGGTAGTTGTGGCTGCCGCTGGCAAGCTGTTGACTAGTTACACTGCTGTGTGCAAGAGCACGTTGGTTGTTCTATTGAGCACAAAGCCCACCGATGGACTACTTCTGCTCAGCTGTCTAGAACATTATTCAGAAGTGTGCCAGGTCAGCTCAGCACTGTGCAGCTGCTTCCAACAGCTGCTGCCGTAGCTGAGATGCCAGCAGTCCACGCAGATTGATTACCTTGAGCGTTGGGTCTTTCATTGCTGCACCACCATACTTTACAACAATGGTCTTGCCAGCAAAGCGCTGCATGTAAGGCAGCGCCTCTGCCAAAATGGAGACACGATCTAGGTTGGTAAGGTCGGCTACACTTGGGGACACCTGCGTGTACACATCCAGGGGACGGCAATGAGCAATATACACACCGGCAAGTGCTCGACCAGCCAGCTGCTGTGGTCCTACCTTCGGTGCTTCGACTGCAGCTGCTGCACAAGCCTGGAGAGACCTCGTGGGCACAGCTGCACGTCGGCATGGCGTAGCTACAGCCCTAGCTTGAGGCGTCCGCTGCTTGGCAGTAGCGCCAGCTGCTAGTGGCTGACGCTGCAAAAGGCTGGCCATGTCAAACGGTGGTGAAGGCAGGAACCCTTGTTTGAGGACTGGGCTGTGTACTGTACGTGAACAAGTCCTACAGTGCCAATATATCTGGGCATCTCCGGTAACAAACAGCTCTGCGTACTTCTGCACGACCTAGAACGGCACGCACGTGATAGGTTGGCAATACCAGAGCCCCTAAGTCCTGCTCGAGCAGCACTTGCAGCAGCTACCAGGCAAGAAACATGTGATAAGTTCAGGACAGCATCTTTGATGGAGCATCCGCAAGCAAGACCAGGGTTGGCGTTCAGTTGCTGCGCGACTCCGTTCATGGGATGGGTTTGTCATGCTTAATCACGTTGCAACGAACATGTAACATTTCTGACGACGCTTTGTCGTCTCTCTGCTGGTTTGCATCACGCCATCAGTGATTGGCCCCTCTCTGCAGTGACCTGGTCCGGCGTGCGCTGCACCGCTGACTCCAGATAGCGGTTGTATCTTCAAACGTTTGCCATAGTTGTTAAGAGCTGACTGTGGGGTGCATGCACAGCCAAAGCAGCAGAACTGCTGGAGGCAGTGGCTGCAGGAGAGCGAGCACAGCAGCCCATGGTGTGCTGCCTTTGGTGCGACCGTTTGGGCTTGCTAGGGGGCGTGCTACCCATGCTTCTAGACTCTCCCAGCCGTCGCAGCAGCGTCTCAGGACTTCACTAGTCGTTTACGCCCAGCCAGGGCCAGACAAAGGCAGTGTAGCAGCCCTAGAAGCAGCAATCAGTGCCATCAACAACATCTTGGGCACTTATAACAAGGTCAGAGGAGGCAAGATAGGCCCGGGCGGCAGCCCAGCCGGAGTCAGCAGCAA
>NSMO01006814.1:7725-19903 GCA_002588565.1 Coelastrella sp. UTEX B 3026 | reverse complement strand
CCCAGCACCAGGTACTGTGACAGCCAGTCTAAGCGTTGCGCAGCCTTGTACCATGTCACTGCTATGCCAGGGTGCTTGCGCAGTTGAGTTGCTTCAGAAGCAGGAGAGTATATGAAGTGGCAGTTTATGGGCACTGCACGAGCGGCTTTTCCACGCCCCACTCCCCCCAGGCGCAGGGGCTGGTGTTACCAGTAGTGCAACCGTCCACAGCTTCCTGCATACATGGCCTCTCAGCAGCTCCAGTGCTCATCAGACCATGTACTACTGCACAGCATCAGCGTAGGCCTGACGGATGTAATTGCATCTGCTGCAGGTGTGAACTACACAAGCTGTGGTACTCTGCTGGTGAAGGTCTTCTGCAGTGACAGACCCGGCACCTTGCTGGCTGATGTCATGATTGCTCTCAAGTCCATGCCGGTTGCTATCGTGTCAGCAAATGTTACCACAGAAGATGACGGGACTGCTAGTAACAACATCGAGGTGGGATAGATGTGTAGCCCATGCAGCAGGCTGACGGGCTTGCGATGTTCCAAAGTACAGCTGCCGTGGACGTGCTGCAAGAAACGCTCCCTGCCCTAGTTGGGCCATGCAGAAAAGCTCTAAACTGCACCCAAAGTTTGCAAAGGTCCTCTTCCTGCAGTGATGTTTGTTACAGTTGCAACAGCCACTTCAATCTGCACCCTAAACCCTTGAAGCTGTGACTTGCTAGCGGTTGACTGTACAGCCTGTTGATCAACTGCATGGACTGCAACAATATATCTCAGCAACTGCAAGCAGCTTCTGCCGCTATGTGTTACTCACGACTTCAGGTCCACATTGAAGACCCATGCGTCACACCAGAACACATCAAGCGCGTTGTGCAAGATGCATTGACCATAGGGGACGGATCACCATCCCGGGGCAAACGCATGAGGGAGTACAGCTGGGAATAGCGAGCCACAGGACTCAAGAAGTTCAGGAACAGCAGCAACACTTACTGTCACAGACAACTCAGACCGCAAGCTTGGTGATAGGGGGCAACAACAGCTAATGAAACGTGGGACTTGTGTTGTCGTCATGGGTATGCATAAACATGGGCGGTTGGAGACATCGGTAGGTTTGTGTGTTGATGGCAATAATGTCTGTTGGGCTGTGCAGGATTTTGGATAGTGTCTTAGGTGTGCATATGGTGTTTGAATCAGGTTGTGGAGATAGTTATGAGCAAGGGTGTTTCTGTTCATGGAGTGCAGTGGGGCTTGATCAGGCAGTGTGCGACCTGTCACCGAATCGCGCTAGACTACTGGTCTACTGGAGCACGACAGCTTTTTACATCAGACGGGCTTGTCATCAGTTGAAGCTGTGTGGACTTTGCAGGAACTTGACCACATGTGCTGTAGTTCCATGTGGTCAGGATAGAAATATCAGAGGTCTTGGGTTGGTAGCACTCACAGGGGCTCAAGGTTTGCCTTGTGCAGGTTGTGTTCGTTGTGCCATCACTGGTACAGCACGCTACAGCCTTGCTGTTCGCCATGCAAACAAACACTGCAAAGTACAGCATTGCCTAAGTGCAACGATATGGCTGCCCCGTTGCTGCCAGGATTGCAGCATATTTGCAATAACGCCCTTTATTGGCAGATTTGTGTTGCAGTTGAGTAGTTTCTGGGCCAGATGTAGACTTAGGCATCTGTCTCAGTCAATTTGAATAGGTTTGACATATACAGCATTGCAGCCAAGGTCCTGGGTTTCCACTATCATTCTGCCACAATCCTGCATGTGCACTTAGTGCAGTGCAGCCGCAGATGCATCGTCTCACACAACAAATGACTGCGTGGGATTTCCTGTGTGTTCTGGGTGCATGGTATTTGGTGTTGTTCTGGGTGCATGGGCTGCTGCTGTTCACCTTGGGTGCATCGGATGTTGCTGCAAACAGCACAGAGTCACAGCAGGGTTCTGAAGCACAGTACTGATGTTCTGACTCACAGTACTGTGTTATCAGGCTTTGGCTTGGTCTTGCCGGACCAGCAGGCACATCTGCGTTGTTACACCCCTGAAAGGGTCTAGGATCTACACGCACTACCCATTTTGCAGGGTTTGTGTTTTGTCTAGGGTTCGTGCCGATACTAGTGGAGGTTATGCAGTTTTATGCTTGCAGACTTGGAGCTAGCGGACTATTGTCCACTCTACTATGATACTGACAATAGGCGAACATTGAGCTGAATAGTCGGACATGGTGCAAACGGCCGGAGTTGGCCGACATGGGCAGACTTGCGTACGTGTATGGGAGGTGTACTGCAGCGGTGTTTGCAGTGTCTGGACGGATGTTTAGAGCGTGTGTCTGTGCTGCAGGTTGCTGTTCATTTCTGGTCCCTAACAAAGTGTCAGGTTTGATGGATCAAGTGTGTTTGTTGGGTGCATCTTGCAATTCTCTGGGTTTGGCACCAGGTCAGAAGTGTTGTAGCTGAGCACAGCGGACTGCATAGCATAATGTGGGCTGTGCAACAGGAGCAACACTCTCAAGTGGCGCTCACATGCGTTCAGGGCCTATTGTGTCCTAGCAGCTGGTCAGCATGTACAGCGTACTGCATATGTGGGCTGCAACCTTGAGAAGAACACTTCAAAGTGGTGTCATACCTCAGCTTCAGGGTCTGAAGTGTTGGAGCAGCTAGGTGCACAGTGTACCGCATAGCTCACTGTGGGCTGCAAAACTCAAAATGCCGAGAGTGCAGTTGTGCAGTTGATCATGTTGCTTATTGAGCAAATGCTCTGCCAGGCTGTGCAGGGCTGTGCAGTCCTGTCATCGTGTTCGGTGAGCCTGTGCATCATGGTGTGCTTGGAGGCTGCCTGTGCAGCTCCCATCAGAGTGTTGCTTCCACAATGCTGTGTATCACAGGGCCAGGTGCTGAGAGCCAGTAGTTGCATGCGGCAGGCGGCAGGACTCTCGCTATGGCACTCGAGATGCAAACAATGATGTGAGTCAGCATGCATACATTGTTTCCTTCCTATCAAATCATGTTTTCTGAGGGACCCATAGTCATCCATAAGATTTGAGGGAGTTGCAGAAGGCATTTATTAGCCAATGGATTGCTTTGCACGCCTGGGGTGGGATAGTCCTTGGTATATGATAGTGTCTGATGTTACACAAGTGTCTGTTGTAGCACAGGCGTTCATGCATTGCCAACTGCATTTGTGTGTATGTTGCTCGTGCTCCGATCTACTGGTTAGTAGCTCGTTCAACATGCGCAAACTATACGTAGCGTAACACTAGAACGACACATGGGCTGCATCCTAGGTGTTGTTGCTGATGTCTCTTACACAGTCCCGTCTGTTCCCATCTTTGGAATTTGGGTTTGGGTGCTGTGGTTGTTTGTCCAGAGCATGGCCGGCATTGGCAACTGCACACGGTGTTGGTTGTAATGCATGCTCATTTCGTTGCATAGGATCGGGCCTTTCTTTTTCTATTGCTGGATTGAGCATGTGAGCTTCTGCTACATATGTTACAACGCTAGTGTTGCGTACTCCTGTCTGTGCAGTGAGTTGTGCTTTAGTCAGGTTATAGAATGGTTGCTTATCATGGCATCATCTGTTGCATAGCTCTTGCTGGGGTCATTGCACAGATACTTGAGGTGTTGGGTCAATTGCATTGCTGTTGTTGTTCCGCAGGTGTTGTTTAGGACTCTGGTGAGTGTTTATTGCGTGCTTGTCAGTTTTGTGTATACTGCTTGTTGTTTGCTGCATGTTGCTTTTTGTCAAGAGAGTTAGTGTGCTTATGCCATACATGTCAGTTGTAGTTGCGAGTTGCTATCAGTATATTCATTACTGTACCCCTATCTTACGCCATATAGAAGAAGGTAAACTCTCTGCATGTTCTGAACACTACATGTACTATTCTATGTAATGTATGTTGTAAAGGGTGAAATGGGGTATACTGCTTGCAGCTTGCGCTTGTTGTTAGCTAATTTTGTGATTACTTGAGAATTTTTCTCCAGATTAGTAGGAATTTTCAGCTCTGGCTTTGACCAGCCAAGTCTGCTGATACATCACTGCTGATTGGTTACATGTCAAGTGAAGTCCTGCATGTGTCAGCCACAAGCTCCCATACTGGCTTGCATACAGTAGCATGGTTAGGCTAGTGGGATACTGCACTTGCAGGGTGAATGGCTTTGTCAGGTTGGCAAGGTGGCCCGGGGGGGGGGGGTTGCTTGTCTTACGCATGCTCATGCGAGAGCGCTAAGAAGTTTTGAGTTGCAGCTTCATGCGCAGGGAAACTGAGTTCTTTTTTCCTGATAGTCCAGTAAATGGGGGACTTTTTGGTATATGCATAGCATGTCCTGTGGGCTATAACATCGTCTGCACAGGGTAGCAGGATTGCACGGGATTGGTTTCAGCCTGAGTGTGCCGGCTCACTGCACAATTTATTAGCTTCAATGCCTTCAGTGTTATAAAAACAAGGCCTTGCAGGGGGGGTATATACTCGCAGGGGGGGGGGTATACTTCAATGTTATGAAAGCAAGGCCTTGCAGGGGGGGGGGGGATGCGGGAATGTTGTTGTCCGGCCGCCTTGCTGATACTCAGTTCCACACCGTATTTTTCCATTGAAACAGTTTACATTTGTGAGGAATTGCTGGCTGAAGAAGACCTGCACTGTGTTTGTGTCACTCACAGGTGCACTACCCTTTTTAGCGGTAACAAATCACCAGTGCTAGGCAGGAATGTTGTCGCATACTGTTGTTTGTTGTATCACTGGCCTTGACTGCCGCTGCATTGATGTTGTTGATGTGCATATTCAGCGAACCTGTAGCGCTTGCTGGTGCAGGCCGTGGCATGGCATAGTGCCGTCTAATTCTGTGGCCAAAGTACTTCATTTGGGGATTGAAGCTGCAGAGGCATACACACTGAGTTGTCTACAAGATGTTGGGGGCTTGGGGGGGGGGGGGGGGGGGGGGTGAGGTATGTGCTTTTCCAGGCTAGCTAAAGTTGCATCACAACGAATGTGTTTCAAAGTTTGCGAGCATGTCTCGGCACAGCAGTTTGGTCCCAACACCTTCAGTGTTACGTAGGGCGATTTGGGATTGTCTTGTGCTGCTCTGAACACCGTGCACTGTCTCATCAGCATGCAGGATGGCATTCAAACTTATTGCATAGCCGGCCCGGGTCTGCAAAGCATAGCATAGCAGAACTGGGCATTTGGGGATCAGATTGCATGTGAATAACAGCGGCTGGGTTCCATTGAGATGCTTTGGTGCTGCCACTGCATGCAAGTGCAACTGTGTACATGTGTTGAAGATTGTCGCTACTAGCAATACCAATCAGGAACCACTGAGATTAGCACTATCAGTCACGGTTGTTTCACAGCAACTGTCTACAGACATGTGTTGTGTGGCAGGATGATGCAGGATGGCACAGATCAGCTGATGCTCATTGGGTGGTTGCATTGCTGCTTACATGCATTGCTGTAAAGGCCTGTAGGACTTGTCCGTTGGCAGCCGCTATTGCAGCCTGGTCCGAGTATTTGCGGGCAGCTCTTTTGTGGGACTTATGTGAAACATTGGTGTCTATCAACAGTCTTGGCACCCACCACCGGTGTCAAGGCCTTTTAGTAGGCCAGCCTTCAGCAAGGTTGCCGGGTGTGCACTGTAAGGTCTAGTAGAGACATGTGTGTTTACCCTCAGTATGAGCATATTGTATGTATGTGTGGCTGGTAAGGAGAGTCCAGTTTTGGCTGCGCATCTCTGCTTTATGCTTCATACTTGATAAACGTATGCAGCGTTAGTCCTACCTGTAGATGGTTTATACGTGACCAAGGGGTGCAGAACAACAGCACCTGCTGCACTTTTGCCTTCATGCATGTGCTGGATTGTCACATCTTAGTGCTCGGCAGCCATACGCTGCAACACAGACACTTTTGCCCCATAATCTTGCATCCTAGCCATTGATTGCAGAATGCAACTAGCAACAGATGCAGTTTGTGTGCGCTTGCCTCACATGGACACGTTGGCCCTGCCAGTTGTGCTGGTATTCGCTGTAGCATCCGCGGTGTAATCTGATCCAGGTTTGGGGTTTTGCTCAGGCCGAGTTTGTGCAGCCTGAGTGCCTTGAGCTGATCTGCGGCATACACCATCCGGGACTATTTGGGAGGGGCCGGAGGCTTGTAGAGAGGGGTGCAGAAGTGTAGATGACCAGCAAACTGTGGGTTGTACAGCCTCAGGCCATGTTTGAGCACAGCTTGCAGCAAGCTCTGCATCACGAGGCTAGTCTTGGTATCACACAACATTGCTTGTGTGATGCGTCACTTGGCAACTGGTTATAGAATGCATGGAGTACCTTCGGGATTTTGTTGCATTGTGTGGCCGTGAGCGCAGCTTGTTAATGATCATCGCTGCACACAGCATGTAGCTGTTTGCTAGTGCTGAGTCGGAGTCTACTTCATTGTAATGGCATCTTCGTTGTGTAGCTTTTTGTTTGGCCTCTGTCAACAGGTGTCTGATGCTGACAAACTTCGAACTTGCAAAATATTGTAACTTACATTTTGCCCAGTGGGTTTTGGGTCTGTTGAAGATGCTAGTTGTCGATCATCAAGATCAGCCCAAACTTAAGTTGATTTCTGCTGCAAGTGTTGTGTCAGCAGCCAAGCTTTGGAATTGAAAAGGGTACAGCTGTGCAGGGGTTCCATCACCTGAATGATGGGCATTGCAAATGTGTGCGCTGTTGTGTGCAGACCTGGTACAGGACAAGCGGAACCTTGCAGCAGTCACAACCTCACAACCAGAGCTAAACCTTGCAGCAGCCTCCATTGTGGGCACTCAGTGTGAGGGATATTGTGGCATCTTCTAGGTAGTTCTGCACTGTATATGGTCCTGCCTGCCTCTACTTGCATGGTGTCACGATGTGTACTGCTCATGTTGATATACAAGCAGCTGGGATGTGTTGGTTTGTGCTTCAGCAGACTTTCTGGCTGGAGCTTCATTATCAGGAGGGTTTGGTGTTCAGTTGGCAGCAGCTGGAACCTGCAGTTGCCATTGCATGTGTCATGCGTCATGACAGTGGTGATCACTGCTACTTTGCAAGGCGTTGACGTCAGATGGTGATTGCAGAGGCCTGTAAGCCAGCCTGGGTGGGATGTATACATTTTGGGTTGCTTTCCTTCGTCCGTATTGATGCTTCCTTTGTAACGTAAGAAAAGGCACTTGGCCAAGGATAGCATGGCTTGTGAGCATATTCAGCATAGAAAGCGTTGGTTGAAGCAAGGACCACAGTTTTGGTCGCCGGTCTTTTTGTGAACTTTGGTGAATGGCCTCTGCCAGTGCTGCTGCATGCCAGACATTGTGTGAGTTACAGGCTAGATGTATGTGCATTTCGGCGGCTGGACTAGTAGCATGCAATGTGCCTGTTTTACACCACAACTGCTGCGACTGCTAGCCATGCCCCATTTTGTTTCATCAGGCCTGACCACCTGTTTCAACAGTCAAGTAAATAAATCCTTTAGCCGCTCCGGCCAAGGCCCCTTGGTCAATGTTTCGTGCTTGTTGGGCATCAGCTGTTGGTGCCTGAGCGCTTTCAAAGCGCTTGAAGCGAATTGCCTCGGCAGTATGTCATATCTGGGGCCGTGGATTGACCCCGGCATGGTATGGTGACCTGATCTTCGGTCATCGGTGCGCATCGTGTGCACATGCTTCCATAAGGTCTTGAGTGAAGTGCCAGGAGGCATGGGTTGTTCCGGGTGCATGGTATGTATGACCTTGTTCTGGTTGCAGGAAGTGTATCCCTTATCTGAAGGTTTTCTGTATATGTGCTGATTCATTGCATAGCGTTACTCATAGTATCGTTGGTTGCTGCCAAAATCATGGCAAGTACGGCATTCTGAATTGCTATAGTCCTATGGTTCTACTTTGGTCAATGTTATGAAGAGTGAGTAGTGCTGAGTCCCGTGATGTTTGAAGTCAGTGTATAGCAGTTTGCTTGGCATACTATGTTGCATAAGCTAAACTTCACAAGGTGATTTGTCCGGAGTGGGTAAAATATCCATGGCTCTATCTAGCATCTACGCTTGTGGCTGCCGCAGAAGGCCTGGTGCTCTGACGGCACATCACATACTGTACTGCTTAGTCATAACTGTGCATAGCCATCTGCACCTTGCCGGGCCGGCTATTCACCTGCACTACGACTGGCGCAGGGTGACGACAATGCTTGCATGTGGACATGCATTCTGGTGGGCCGCTGTTGGACGACGCCAATGCCACTCTGCAGATGATAGCAGAGGACAACAATCAAGCATGGTATCGGCGCTGCAGCTGCTGGCATTGTATCTTTGAGTGAAGTTGTTGTAATTCACTACTACTGATGAGTATCTTGGTTGCGATAGCGGTGGTGTGACATCACAGTTGTCACAGTTGGCCCGCACACTCCACTGGCCATGCCGCGCTCGTGCTTGGAAAATTTCTCTTGGAGAGTATCGAATAAAATAACGCAACCAATGCACGGCGGCCGTGAGGTAGCAACCGCCGTGATGGGCCGGCCCAAAGGCTGGCGCCGGGCCTATGCCAACAGCTGTTCCTCAACTGGCAACCTTGCTCGAACAAAAATGGGCCAGAGCAGCTGACCGACCTTCCTCCTGCCTTCCTTACTTCCTCATGTTGACTACCTGATGCAAACGAGGCATCCCCAACAGACGTGGTATTAGCGATGTCCCCGGGGTCCCGGATTGGAGCTCCCAATGCTAGCGCTGATTCCGCTGCTTTCGTGAGCCGGCTGATTGAACGCAAAACCTCAATTGAATCTGCGGATTTTTACCCCACTTACATTGTGTCTGGGCCGACTACGTTGGCGCACGTTGTCGGTGGCCACGCGCCCGTGACGACGACACGTAAGGCGTGCTTCCGTCGAAACGTGGTTGTAGCAAGGGTGACAAACCACTCGGAAGTCGGTTACATAGCGAACATCAAGGCCATCCAGGGTTGGATACCAGCTTTTGCATTTCGTGGATTGGGTTTGTAGCGAGGTTTGCTAGTCGACTGGGGCCGCACATGGGCAAGTGCCGCTCAGAGTGCACAGCAGGCAGCTCTGCTTGTAGCGCGACAGCGGAGAATCAAAGCATTGTATGTGTTGACTTATGCTTGAGGCTGTAGCGAGCTGTCGGGGCTGTGCATGCTTACCGCTGGCAGATTAGTCGAGACGCCTACTTTCAAGGAAGCAAGCTATCAGGTAAGCCGGTTGTCTTGAAAAGCCTAAACTGTGCAATCTCCAACCAGCGTATACACAACGCTGATGGTGTCGGTGCCTATGCATGTGTCGCTGTTGATTGCTGGAGAGAATTCTCGAAGTTCGCTGCCAGGCTGGTCGGCCTTACGCCCTTTGCACGTGCAGACGCAACCTCCGCCTACAAGCTATCCCCTCTACAGACTCTCACGAAATGAAGTCTGCCCTCCCAGACTCTGACTTTGATATGCACGACCTGGAAATCACGGACGAGTAAGCATATGCCCTGGCGCTGCTACACCTTGTTCCGTTCCAAATCCTTGGTCTGTGCTTGATGTTTGTAATACTAGTCCTTTTATAAGTGCATTGACAATGGTTTCAGGTTGGTTACTGATAGCAGGTTGGTTGCTGGCCCTATGCAAGCTGTTCGACACCTGCCTATGCCTAAAGGGCAGTGCTGTAGGTACATCTGCCAAGGCACGTGAATTGAGTACTTAATTCACAACCAGGCAACCACGCTAGCGCGTTTCAGGTCGAGCAACCCGGCTTTCGAACACACCTCGATCCCTGCTTGCTTCGTCGCCTTTCAGTCCTCGTCGCCACCCATCTCCGCATGTTTCACATGTAGTACAAACTAGTATGCGCAGTGGCCACTAGTCGACCATCATGACTTTCCTAAGCTTGAAGTGTCCATGTTCTGCTGCACAGGGAGTTGGACGAGTTCCTGTCTCACATGGAGCGAGAAACTCGTGCAGCGCATGTCCCTAACAACTTGTCATTCCCGGATGGGAGGCCTGCGTCAGTCTCCGAAACCACCTCCGCCAGCAGCTCTGGTGTCTCAGGCTCTGTCTCAGCCGGTCCTTCAGTAGTTGCCATGCCAACACAACCTGCAGACCTAGAATGCAACGACAGCGTTACAAGGCAGCTGCAGGAGTTCAACGTGACCAACGCCCGTGCCTCCTTTGAGCATAGCTTTGCAGTGGGCAGCATCTCAGCAACTGCCCCGTTAGCTGCCAGAGGCAGTCACACAGGTGGCACAGTACATGCGTACTGTGGTGCAGGAGAGAATTGCACCTGTCTTAACACGTCTGCACGGGGCAGCTTCAGCGCTGTAGGGGCAAGAGCAGCAGACATGGCGAGCATGGACCATACAAGCAGACAGCTTACCATAGGCAGCTCACACAGCAATGTGACAGCAGTTCATGCAGACGCACGCATGAGCTGGGCCATGTCCGTTCCACAGGCCCCAGGCAGCAATAACTTGCAACTCGAATCACTCGCCGAGTCCCTCAGTGCATTCCAGGCAGCTAACAGCTTCATGGCAGAGGCTTCTGAGCAGCGCTGCTCTCACAATGCCTTCTTGACAGAGCAGTCCATACAGGCCGGTTACGTGGCACAGCAGACCCACGCAAACTGGCAGTTGCAAACCGCAGGATCAGTCACAGGTCCATCACCAACGAGAACTATTGCAGGAATCAGCACACCTTCAGGAGGCAGCCCCATAGGCAGCCAAGCCCAGATGTCAGCAGCAGCTCTCCCATCAGTAGCGTCAGTGCTGGCAGCTGCTAGAGCGCCAGCTGACAGCACTGCTCCTGCTCTGCCGACAGGCCAAGCAGCACTGGACCCTGCACGCACCTTGCCTACTCTTCCTGCACCGACTTCAGCAGTGGCTCAACTCCCATCCGCTGATAGCAGAGACCTCCCCAGCCATCCTGCACCAACAACACCAGAGTGTAGGGGCAATGCCGACCAGCTGCAGCGGTTTGAGGACTTGGTCATGCAGATGTTCCTGCAGCAGCGTGGACCTGTGAAGCAAGAGGGACCAGAGCCACAGCAGCTACAGCAGCCACAGCAGCAACAGTCTGGGCCATCTGGCGCTTACTATGACAGGCACAGCTTTGACAGCTGTGCTCCTGCACCGAGCACATTAGAAGGCAGTGCTTTGCAGCATGACAGCTTCAACCAGTTCCAGGATGCCAGCAACAGCCAGGACGATGTCAGCGCTGGCCAGGGCTTGAGACGCATGTTCTCTCTCACTACTCCCAGCAGCAAGGGCCAGCCCAGTCACAGCATCATTGAGAAGCAGCGACGTGACAGACTGAATGGACTCATAGAGCAACTGGCTGCACTGGTGCCTCCTGCAGATCCAAGGTGGGTAGGTATAGCAGAACAGCTTCCTGCTTGATGCGCCACATCTTAGCGTTTGGGAGAAGCATGTGCCTGAACAGTAGTTGTGTTACTACACCACAGCTGCCTGTGGCAGAACACAGCGACAGCTGTTGATACCGGCTTTGACTTCTGCAGCCCCCTTCAGAAGCTTACGTAGTTGCTCCTGTCCTTGAAACAGCACCCTTGTTGCCATTTAGAGCTGCATGCAGCCAAGCTACTGTACCCATGCTCCCATGTTCCTGCAGATATGAGCGAGCTGCCAGCAGTCGTCGCCCGAAGCACGTTGTCCTGTCAGACACAATAAACCTCATCAAGGCAATGCAGCGCAAACTGCAGATGGACCAACAGGCTGCACTGGACAACTCAGAGCTGGCTCCTGCAGGAATGGTTGGTGCTAACGGCCTGACTGCTGACAGCCCTCCAGTACTGCAGGGCATGCCACTGCGTGAGGTGCACTCTGGCGGTGTCCCAGAAACAGGTGTGGCAGTGCTGCTTTGGTAGAACCGTTTCTGGAAAGCACTGCTGCTCGGCTTTCAATGTATGCTTCCTGCAATGTGCTCGTCAGCAGTAACAGCTGAATGGTATGATTCCTGCACTAGTGTTGGTTGCACAGCACCAGCCTTCAAACGTTTCAAGCTGATAACCGGACATACTCCATCCTTGGCTAAAGCATCAATCTGCCCTCCACTGCGTACTTCTGTACAGGTGTTATTGTCCAGTATGCCGGTCATGGCACCATGCTACTGAATGTGCTTAGCCGCGACCAGCCGGGCAGCCTGCTGGCTGATGTCATGATCGCACTCAAGGCGATCCCAGTGACTATCCTTTCAATGAATGC
>NSMO01006806.1:3525-18985 GCA_002588565.1 Coelastrella sp. UTEX B 3026 | reverse complement strand
CTGTCACAACAATATTCAAAATGACTCGTGAATATGTGAAGCTGACGGCTAGCCAGCTTGTCAGTTGCAACGAGATGCAGCTGTGCTCCTTTTCAACAGTGAGGTATGTATTTTCTTTCAACAGTGATGTTAGTGCGTCATATGCGGAACCTGGGTTGAATCATCGGCCTGAGAAGGTTTGGGGTATATCATATAGCATAGAGTTGAGCATCCGGCATTGCATGCATGTTGTAAAACACGGTGGCCAGTAGGGGTGGCCATCTACCTGTGGATTTGCGTAACCCCTGTTCTACTTGTGTACTATGATGTGGGGTTATTGGGTTTTGGTATCATACCGCATACATGGTTGTTTTGCCAGCAGTAGTGGCATATGGATGGTGGTTTATGGCGGGTTGATGGTGGTTGTGTGGAGAAGGAAGGTCTGTAGCTGAAGTTGCAACAGCTTTGGAAGCGTCACAGCAGTTGTGATGCTGTGTGCATGTGCAGTGGTCTGTGGTGACCCATTTGAGCAAGTATCAATGCACAGTTGTTGGTTGTCTGTGAGTTTCCCAGCTGTGGTGGCAGTCACACAGCACATCTGTATTATGTCAAATGCATGCTGTACTGTTTGGGACATACCCTGCATGTTTCTGACTCCGGCTACGACTTTGGAGAGGCTGTACTTGTGTTGTTTTGCAGTTTCGAGGCTTGTTTCCAACCAGATTACACTAATGTATAACACCTTTTGTATCCTGCAAACTAGTACACAGCCTGCGGGCTCAACACTTGCTTGTTGTTGGCTATATCCGCAGCTTGTTGATATGCCCATAGACTTGCTGAAGCTTTTACTACACACTAGGAGGGAAGCCGTTTATACAATTGTTTTGGTTCTGGTCAACTCCAGGCTGCTGTGCAGCTGGTATTGGTTTTGCCTTTGGTCTTTCATAGTTCCAATCTGAAGCATCTTATGCGGCAGAACATGTAGTAGTAGGTGCTACTGGGTGGTGCATGACCCTTCACACTGTCTATGTGTGTCGCTAAGGTTGTTAGACGCCTAGTCAATTGTCTGGGTGGCTACATACCTCACTGCTCGGCAGTCCTGCCAACTACTGCTACATGTTTGCGGTGCTTGTCAGAAAAGGGGGGGGGGCCTCATTCCAGGGTGGAGTTGGCAGTGGACTCATGTGATGCTTTTCAGGGCTACTTCATGGGACGAGGGAGGGTGCTATCAAAATCAGTTGCTATTGCTTGCGGATGCTTGTTGTGGGTTTGACATGCGTGCCTGCGCATACCTTTGGCCTCTGCACTTGTTCTGGGTTGCTCAGCTGTGGTTCTGGGTCTGTTTAGGTTGAAAGTGGTGTGTGCTTTGAATCAGCGAGGGATGGGGTAGTTGTCGCACCTGAGTTCTGTTGGAAGCATCTTGTGAACACTTGATTAGGATGGTGTGGGCTGCCATGCTTGCATGTGGGGAGTCTAAACGTGGGCAGTATTGTCCGTGCGGGGAAGGAGTGTCAGTGTTGTTGGGCTGTACTTCTGTGAGCATGGTGGCTTTGGCAGTACGCTTGCACCATTGACAGAGTATGGCTGTGGTTCTGCAGGTGGTGGTGGTTTTGCTTGGGGGTTTGTTGCGCATGCAGCCACAGAGAGCAGTTGTGTGCAGGGTCATGTCAGCAATGTGGCTGAAGCAGAGGTGAAGGGGCCGGCACGCATGTGTCTACAGTTGATACTACAGTTTGCACATATACATTGCAGGTATGGCTGATGTACTGTGGTCAGAAGCCCTTGGTTAGGGTATCCTCTGATCTACCGTTTTGCTGTTGGCATACTGGCTGGTGTATGCTTGCAATGTGGATGTGGTTGTTGACTGCAGCTGCGGTGTATGTACTGCTTGCTATCGGTTGTGCAGAGGGATGTTGGTGCAAGGTGTGTTTGAGGCTCACAGTGGCAGAAGGCAGCAGGCTTGCTGTGTTTGGCGTTTTTTGATGCTGGTGGTGATGATACAGTTGGGCGTAAGTGATTCCTTGACCAGGCAGTACCACTACCACGGTGTTTCAGAGTGGCAGCAGCACTTCATTTGCGGTGCATCAATCGCATCAGGGTGCACTAGCTGCACAGCAGTAGCATTGACGTGTGCTGTGAAGCACAGCGATTATCAGATGAGGACCAGAAGCTATGCGGGGTTATTCTCAGGCAAAGCACTACTGAATGAAAGGCTTGTGTTGGCAGCCTCTCGGAGGCCTTGTTCACAAACTATTAAGAAGTTTTTACTTCTGTTATGTCAAGGCCTTGGCGATCTTGTTGTTGAGCTATTATGAGCATCAGTGGGAGTGCCGACGTGGCAGAGCATTTCATGGTCCCCCTTTTGTGTACCTGAAATGAGGTCCTGTGAACTTGGTGATTGGATACGTTGCACAGTTGTCCGAGGGGTGATTGCTCTTGCATTGAAATATCTTCGTTAATGTAACTGAGGTGTAAAAGTGAGCCAATGCAACAAGATAGATGCGCCGGCAAAACTGCAGTGCCATGCAGCCTGTAATTGAGATGTGAATCGACCGCGATAACCTGGGGCTCATCCTGATCAGTTATACGACCAAGGCAGAGCCATTGGCAAGTGCAGGCTTTGCGAGTGGTAGTTAAACTATCCGAGTTGGGTTGACAAATTCAGTGCCAGTAAGAACGATTCAACTTACCCGTAACTTTGTAACGTCTGCATGAAAACTGTAAATTCGTCACGAAACACGGTAATGCCTGCAGCCATGTTTGAGACCGCAGTACCGAGGCTACCACGCAGCAGTAGCACAGCCTGTGGCACCTCAGGGATCGGTTGGCTGTTTCAACCATGCCAGCCATGGTCAGTGACAGCAGTACTGTGGCCTGTGGCCCATTAAAACATCAGCCACGTCCAAAACTCCATTGATGCTCACTGCAGTTTTAAGCTGTCTAGTCTGCAAAGCTTCAATAAAGGCTGCAGTTTGTGCGATATACATCATCAACACAACGCTGCCACCACCAGACTACACTGCAGGCAGCTCAAATGCCAATTGCATCCTTGTGCACTGCACTCGACTTTGACCAACGTTTTCAACTACTGAGTCCACTCGCGCCAATGTAGCTGAGGTGACACCTCACCTCACAAAGCTGCTGATACAGTACCGGCCAGGCGCTCAACGAGGTCCCTGCTGTCAAGCTCTGGAATTCATCGGACACACTTCAAATACTAAGACTATAACAAGCCTTCAGATACTGCCGCTGATGGTACAGCACAACTTCTTCGAATGAGTGCCCCCATGCACAACACTGCAGCCCTGTTGCCAGCGCATGCAAAATTCAAGTCGTTGCATGGCTCTTTCATTCCCACAAGATGTTGATGCCCACACTAGCACAGGCCCTTAGTGACAACCATCTGGTCTGAATGTACTTACAGATACAGGACTCCTGGAGTGGAAAAGGACATATCTACTTGCTCAATGCAGCCACTGCCTTTGTTGCAGCATCATCCAAATCATCAGCAGCAATGATGGCTATGTTACTAGTGTTCAAAATCTTCTTCCCGGCTTCAACGTTTGTGCCTTCCAAACGTACAACAAGGGGCACTTTGAGACCAACTTGCTTTGCTGCGTTTACAATACCACTGGCAATGACGTCACACTTCATGATGCCACCAAATATGTTGACTAGGATGGCTTTGACTTGGGGATCTGAGGTCAGGATCTTGAACGCCTCAACCACCTGCAAAGTGCAGCACACATGGCTATAATTTCTATACATGTTTTTCAATACATGCTTGTTAGATGAGTGTTTTGAAATGAGGAAAAACCTGTAACTCTCTGTTTTCGGATGATGTGTGTTTTTGGGTGAGCATCAGCCACAGCGATAGCAACGCTAGGATGCTGGGATGGCTTTCACATGAGGATCTGATATGAGGATTAAAAATGCCTCAATCAGCTACAGGGGCCAGCTACAAGGGCCAACAGACAGAGCAGAGTGCAGGCGACACAAGCAACACAGGAATGCACAAACACATTAATGGCACACAAACTGCACTGACAGCCAGCCCTGCAATCCCAACAGCCACCCTTGATGGTCCTCCACCCCAAATGATGCTCTGATAGCACAGCTGGGCTGTATCATTGTGACGATTTGCACATACGTCACACAGCTTGGTGCCTAAACCTGCCAGGGTTCACAGGAAGAGAGAGTTTCACTTGTTGTTCACTTGCATTGCCACCCACGTCCCAAGAATTTTGCCGGCCCGGCAACATTAACAGCCACCCGAATTTTCCCTGATGTTCTGGTGTGCAGATGGACTATGACTTTGTGACACAACGTGCACACAAGTCTCATACAGTTGGGTGCGCCATGCCAGGGCTTACAGGAGAGAGTTGCACCAGTCTATCTAGAGTGGGACGAACGCAGCCGTGCGATAGCTTTTGGGTTCAATGTTACAGGGAGACCCCGTAACGTACACAAAAGGGAATTACAACCCAGGATTGGAAGCCAAGAAATGTTAGGCGAGAGAGATACCTGTTGTTCACTTGCATTGCCACCCACGTCCAAGAAATTTGCCGGTGAACCTCCATGTAGTTTGATGATGTCCATTGTAGCCATAGCTAGCCCAGCGCCGTTCACCATGCAGCCAATGTTTCCATCCAGGCCAATGTAATTCAGGTCAAATTTGCCTGCAGCAACCTCCCTGCGGTGAGGAGTGACAAGCAGCAAATGCAGGGTTACATGCTGTGTGAGAGTGCTACTGTCTTTTGCTATGCATGGTACAGCAGGAAAAAAGGTTCACTATGTCGATATTGTTGCTCAGCCATGCTGCCAGAATTGTTGCCAAGGCAATGTGATCAAGGCAGATTTGCCTGCAGCAACCTCCCTGCGTTCAGGAGTGACAAGCAGCAAATGCAGGGTTACATGCTGTGTGAGAGTGCTACTGTCTTGTTACACTGGGTATGGTGCAGGCGGATGTTGTTGCTTTACGGTGCAGCCAATGTTACATTCCAGGCCAAGAAATCAGGTCAAACTTGCCTGCAGCAACCTCGCTGAAGTGCGAAGTAAGAAGCAGCAAGTGTAGGGTGATATGCTGTGTGAGTTTGCTGCTGTCTTGTTGCACTCTGTACAATGCAGCAGAGAAAGTCGGCTGAGCCGATGTTCCTGCTCAGCCATGCAGCCAATGTTTCATGCAGCCAGTGTTTATGCAGGCCATTGTAATTCAGGTCAAACTTTTCCTGCAGCAACCTCCCTGCGGTAAGAAGCGAGAAGCAACAAACGCAGGGTTACAAGCTGGGCAAGATTGCTACTGTCTCGCACTATGTAGGATGCAGCCGAAAGCTTGACTAGTCTTTCATCCAGGCCAATGTGGTTCAGGTCAAACTTGCATGCAGCAACTCCCTGGAAGCCACAAGTGGTAAACTCAGGTAAACAAAAAGAATTCCTTCAATACTCAGGTTTGTGCAATGCTCTTCTGCGGACATCAGAGCCTGCAATGCACCATTGGTCAAGCCAGCTGTGAGGAGTTTGATTCAACGCCACACAAAAAGCTACACACAGAACTGTAGCCTTCTGGTCTGCCATTGAGCTATTTGACGTTTAAATAGATAGCTGAATGTGAGACCAAAAGACTATAACCCAATTGATTCTACTCTGTAAACCTCTACGCAGCATGGTGATGAACTTCACAACTTTCTGCGGGGACCTACCTACTACCAAAGTCTTTGTCTCTATGGCTTTTGCAGGTTGTGATAAAAATCAGCTCTGATGCTTCAACATCCACTGCAAACATGTTGCATCCTCGTTAAATCCTGCTCGCACTGGTGGCACCACCCTTCTATAGCTTGGAAGATACGATCTTCACCTTTGTAAAGGTGATAAGAAAACTCCAAAACAAGGAACAAGGAACCTTTGTTCAATGTAGTTGGGATAACTACCATGATTCCAACATGCTTACACACCACACCGAAACGCCAAAGAAACACTGATCCCAATATCACAATCAAGGCGGGGAAAACATACATATCAGAACATGGATCGAACACTGTTTGCCCGGCAAACTGTACGTATACGTACTGTACAATAAGCCACTGCTAAGAGTGCTAGCACGAGCAGTGCTCGTGCTAGCACTCTTAGCAGGCCCACTGTACAGTCATATATGTACAGTTGCGGATGCTGCTGTCGACCTTGCAGCTGGTTCTGGTCTAGGAGGGTACATACCCTTCTGACCACAAACAGCTGCAAGGTCGGCAGCAGCATCCGCAACACAAGCGGCTGTGGTAGAAGCAACAGACGAAGCTGTGGCAGAAGCAGCTGTAACCCCACGGAGGCGCCAGCAGACCTGCCGGAATCAGGTCGCAACCAATGTACAAAGACACAGACACCGGCCGAGCGAGCAGCCAGTAACAGCACAACAGAAGCATAAATACACTTGAACCCACTGTAGCAAGTCTGATTAAGTAGCACCTTGGATCAATCTGGCTCTCATCCCTCATTGCGAAGATGTCTTTCTGTCTGTAAGCTGCATTATCATCAAAGCCAAGCTTGGCATCAGCAGCAATCAGATTACCATCCGCATCCTCAGCCAGAGGATTCACCTACAACACAGAACCACCAGTAGTATAGCCACAACACATATCAGAGTGCTGTGATGGGGTTAGGAACTAGGATTACGGTCGAGGAGCATTTTGTATAGATGCCATCAGCAGCATTCAGAACACATCTGCATCCTCAGCCAAAGTATTCACCTGCAACACGCAGCATACACGCAAACATGTATTCTGCACTGCAGTGATTACCAAGGTGTGCAGTGAACAATGTTCATCCCATAAAGAGCGTATCAACTATCACAATGCAAGTGTACCAGCAGCCATCTGCATCCTCAGCCAGAGGATTCACCTGCAACATGATACCACCAACAGTATAGTCACAACGCATATCAGAGTGCTGTGATGGGGTTAAAGTTCAGGGTGAGGGTTAGGGAGCATTTTGTAGAGACCCAATCAGCAGCATTCTGAACACATCTGCATCCTGAGCCAGATGGTTCACCTGCGATACGAAACCAGCAATATCAATGAAACGCATATGATAATGCTGTAGGCAGATGAGGGCATTTTTGTAGAGATGCGATCAATCAGCAGCAGTCAGAGGACCATCTGCATCCTCAGCCAGAGGATTCACCTACAATATGAAACCACCAGTAACACAACCACAAGCAAACGCATATGCGTGCTGTGAAGGCGTTTTGCAGAGATGCAATCAGCAGCAACCAGCAGACCATCTGCATCCTCAGCCAGGCGATTCACCCACGATACGCAGCACACACGCAACATGCTTCAAAACTGCAGTGATACAAAGTTTGTGCTTCCACAAAGAGCGTATTAACAATCACAATGCAAGTGCATAAGCAGCCACGCGCGTGAACCCTCAGCCACTCTCAGGCAGATATGTGGCACATGTCGCAGCTTTGAGGTATTTACTGTAACTTGATACTCCTCGCCTTGGGAACATATCAACTATGCGGCATGTGCTAGCCAGATGGCCATAGATCTACGGCTGATGGGAATATATATGGCTTAGGGCCCCCTACATCCTAAACCCTAAACCCTAGATCTATCTGCCAGCCAGGCCGCTCACCTCCACCATTGTGCAGTCACACTTTGCAAACAGGTTGTAGAGGTTTTTGATCTGCTGTGATGCTGCTTTCAAGTCGCCTGTGACTGCTAAGCCCTGAGCCATCTGCATGGCTTGTTCGTCAGTGATACCTGCAGGACAGACAATGCTTGCTAGGGAAGGGCTGACATCGACTTCTATCTGTGACTTACGAAACTTGTTCACACGCACAGTACATTACACCGGCTACTAGTTTTGACCTCTTCGGTCATCATCAGGCAGTTGCTGGCACTTCAGAAGGCAGTAAGGAACAATACCAGTGCTATGGCAGCAGCATAAAACTCATGTTCTTGTCGCTGCAAGGACATCTGGAGGGATTGGTGACATGCTGATATGAGATTGGAAGGCCAGACGCAAACCACATTGACTCGGCCGTGCAAAGCTGTACCGAGTAACTATCACACAAGCTGTTGCTGCTGCTGCTGCTCTTGTTGCTGCTGCTGCTGTTGTTGTTGTGTACCTGTTCTGATGTCTACTGGTATCTTGATGATCTTCTCAGGGAACTTCTCAGCAAGATCCTCAATACTGGTGCCACCCTCACTGCAATGGGACATAGTTCATGTTACATATGTAAGCTGACGTGTAGGGCGTGAAACCATGGATGGTTAGGGCTTATTTGAGATTTACTCCATGATTACAACAATGATGTGAGCTGATGTTTGCATCCAACGGATAGGCTGAGCTGTTTCCTGTCCATCAGTAAAGCAAGCGAACACTTGGCTTTTGAGTACGGCCCCTGGCTATCCATCGTTTTGTGTTGGCTCCAGCACTTGGCCAGAGCCTGATTTCCTTCCCCCCGTGCAAGCAATAGCATATCAAATCACAGGCTGCTGCCAAGACAGCCCATACTGTACTGTATACAGAACATGTGATGGCAGCGACTCAGAGCTGCTACTCTCACCTGCACCCAATTATGTTTAGGCCCCGCTGTTTTTTTTTCCCAGCAAATATAGCAAACATAGCATTACTACTAACCAACTAACTACCTATCTATCTGCCTTATCAACTATCTGATTTGTTGTTGTGTCTTGGCTCCAGCGCGGCCAGCACATGACATCCCCCCCCCTCCACACCCCCATGCAAACAATAGCATGAACATCCCAAGCTGCTGTCGAACCAACCATACTGTACTAGCAGGACACCTGATGATAATGACTTGAGGCTGCTATCCTCACATGCACCCAGTTATGGTAGGTCATGCTGGCTTCCTATTCATGATTGCAGCAATTGAACACTGAGCATTTGCACAGAATGAATTAATGAGCTCCGCATAGCGGCGCTTTCAAGAGAGCGCTAGCGTTAAGTTGAGGGAGGGTAATGTGTGTGTCGGAGCGACTTCACATTGCTTACCGTAGTTGCACAGACAGCCCCCCCCCCTAAAAGATACCCCACCCACACCCCCTCACACCTACAAGCACCTCAAACCCCAAGCCACCACCACGCCAACACTACTACTATCACTGCTGCGGTTTCCACCTGCGCCCAATCATGATAGATCCTGCTGTCTTTCTGTCCAACAATATAGAAGCTGAACCCTGAGCATTGGCTCCCCCACCCCCCACCCACCACACACAAGCATTCTAAACCCCAGATTGCCGCCAAGCTGATGATACCACTATCACTGCTGCTATCCTCACCTGCACCCAATCATGATAGGTCCTGCTGTCTTTCTGTCCAACAGTATAGCAAAGTACATCTCTCGCTTCAACTTCATCTTCTTCGCAATGTATAACGTATTCACCGGCTTGCCCGCGGGCCCCGTCTGCTTTGTAACTAGGGTTTGATTGAGCATCTGCTTGGCGAGGTCTAGGGCTTTGTTGACGGAGCAGATGTGGACGCCACCTTGCAAGCCATTTGTGAATTTTCCGAGGCCGCGACCTCCCGCGTAGATTTGACTCTTGAGTACGATCTGCATGAACGTGATAATTCAAGAAATGGCTCATATATGCGCAATTTTCGGGAAGGCACATGCGTGATTTTGATGTGCAGCAGTAGCGGCTTGTGCTGCAAGCAGTTGTACTAGCGCCTGACATCTCGCGCTTTGAGCTGCTATGACTGCAATCAAAGGAGCATGCAAACAGTGTGCCTTCCGTAACCTGTGTGAAGGATGATTCACAGCTGATAGTGTTAATACCTAGCCCCGCATCCTTGGACAGGTATTGTAATGCGAGATTGTAGTGCGAAATATCCTGTGTTCAAGGGATGCTAACAGTCTATGACAGACATGCACCGAGACCGGGAAATATGCTAGACAGCCTCCAGCTTGCTTTGATTGCTGTGTACTGCTGAAATGCACTACTACTGTTGCATGCTGATGCTGCAGCAAGCACACTGACCTCGTTGTTCTCGTCCTTCATCTCGCCTGCTGCTCTTTCCACGTCATCAATGCTGAAAGCTGGAACCCCAGGTGGTACGTTGATACCGAACTTGCTCATAAGCTCCGCACCCTGCCCGAATCAGACGTGGCACCTCAGACCTACTGATGTTGAACATCTAGGGCTGCCTTTGCTTGTAGAGCTGTCCCGACTGCTAGCTATAGCTTGCTGAGATGTTTACCTGATACTCGTGGACGTTGAGGAAGCGAAGCTGCTGCAACTGCGTGATCGCGGCAGTTTGTCCATATCGCAACAAGCTGGTAGTGGACCGCAGCATCTTGCTGGGCAGTATACAACAGCACTATGAAGATTAGAAGAAACCGCACTGCAAGCCCAAAAACTGGAGGTCGTGATCCGATGATCCTGTGCAATATTACGAGTCGATCAGGACCTCCAGTAGAGCCTGGTGCGCGTAACCGTGTATGGATGACCACAGTCGCAACTACAGCAACGGCACATCAGACTTTTTCACCAGGCGTGGGTTGTGTGACCGGACTACTTGGAGCCAGAACGACGTAAACCTGTCCAACAAGTCCTCGGCACCCGGTAGGCCCCGCAAATGAGCCAGAAGGCGCTGCAGAGGCAGATCACAACATAGTCCTATGTTTAAGGCCATTATCCCGCCCCTGCCCTGCACATACAGGGGAGCTGGCCAGCTGCTGCTCAACCTGTTCTGGGAGTCCGGGTGTCCTTTTAGCAGGCACAAACTCGGGTCATCATACATCCTCCACCTCCAGTTTCTCCTTCAACTACGCATTATGTGTTACTGATAGCACTCCAGAAGCTTACACCCGATGATTTGCCACCCTAGGCCAGCCCTAATCTGCTGCAGTCGCTTCCGCTGTGCATCAAAGTCGCTGAGAGGCTGCTGAATCGGCCAGATGTACTTGACACTACCTGCAGACCGTCATACAGGAATACAGGTGTCTGAGTAAGGTAATGCTGTGAGAGGCAAACAGCACATCAGTGAAGATTGAGAACTTGGACATGCAACTGTCACCTGCCTGTGTGGCTTTGGATCTAAACTGTTTGAGTGGCAGCTTGTATTACTGCCATGGAGGTCTACGCACACGCTAAATGTAACAGTGCAGACTGTAGCAAGCTCGAACAAGATCTTTGGGCTTCCCATGAAACTGTTAAGCACGAGCAACTGACGACAGCTGGTTGCTGCCAGCCATATCAGCATACAAGCGGCAGTGCAGCACACTTCACTTAGCCTCAACATGTTGCTCTGTTTCATTCAAAGCAAGCCCCGACCACAGTTACCATCGTCCTGCATGAACAACAGCTAGCCTTGGCTGCCTCATGATCAGTTACCAGCCAGCACCTCCAACCAAATGTAATCTAGTCTTGCAACGTCAAATAGGCGGCCACTGTCAGTCGGCACAATACCCAATAACATCATACTGCTGCACCCAGCCATGCCAGGATGATATCCAATATAGAAGTAATGGTACAGCAAGTATCAACTGTTAATCACCTGGGTGTGCCAGTGGATCTCACAGAGGCAGTCTATTGCGAGCGTACGCTACTCAGACGCAAGGCAGCAAGGCACTTACACCCGAGAGCCTTGGGCCAGGGTGGGTGAACAGTATCAGCGGAGAAGAACGCCCCCCCTTGAGGAAGCAGGGTTGCCAGGTTCTGCCCCCCCCCCCCCCCGCCCCCTTAGTCACCATTGCTTATTACCCCCCCCCCCCACCCCCCCCACCCCACCCACCCCTTCCGGCAACTGCAACTTATGGAAGCAGGCAGTACCGGCAGCATGATATCTGTGTATTTGGTCCCCACCTGCCATGGACCTGTATGTGACAAGTTGTCCAGGTTGATCTCCCTCCCAATTTCTGTCGGTCACGGACTCTGGTCTGATGATGAACTCAATCACGTCTTCTCCAAACAGTGAAGGAGCGCCAAAGGCTCTGTATTCAGCCCCGGACTACAAACACATGAGTAAAACAACCAAGCAGATTAGCAGACATAAGGAAGACATCAGAACAGAGGTCCCCAGGTCAAGGTAGTTTGTTGCATATCCCGCTGCATACGGATAAGATGTTAATTGACTGCAAGCAAACAAGCAAGCAGGCAATGTACAGGCAAGCAGACATGAGCACATGGGTTCCCAGGTCAGAATAGTTTATTACTTTATTGTGTTGCTTCCTACATACAGATAAGTTTACACCTGACTGCAGCATAGTGCTCAGCTCAGAGTCTTGTCGTTGTCAATGCGGCACTTGACAGCAGGTCCTAATGTCGGAGAGCTGCCTGCTCATGCCTGTGACCTGCCGTGACACATACTGCTTCACGGTCAGTTCTGTAGCAAACCCACAGTCCGCCTTATTGCACGCATGTCCCTGCTCTACATGAGTGAAACACGGGGCAGAAGCTGCTTTCAAGTGAATTGTCTTCCATTGTAGCAGTACTGCCGACACATGCTGCAGCTAATACAACAAGCAAGCCACAAAAGGTTTCAAGCAGCTGCTTCCCTACCTGCAGGTGCATCGTCCTTATCAAGTGTGCTCCTTCTACTGCGTTCTCTACTACGGATTCTAATACATCTGCTGATGCAGCTGCTGTCTTCTCTGATGCACGCCAGGCAGGCGAGTAGGCATCGTTGATTGATGCTGTTGATACACAGTTGGGATTGACCTGTAGACCAACAGAGCTGCGTTTGAGCGCGATCTAGCGTCGTTTCTTGCTGCTGCTACGTTAGCTGTTGCCTGTCTGGACCCTGAAGGGCATCAAATTCGTCTTGGCAGGGATTGACATATGGCATCAGATGCAGTCTACCGCTGGGTTTGGACTGCTTACGTTGCTAGGGCATCCTCGTATGCTCCCATCAGCTGTCGGTCCGTATACGAGGCGTTTTGATTCCTCGTAAGGCGTCAATGCGTGACTTTGTAGAGGCCAAAGCAATGACTGGAGAGCTACTGCTCCTGCCAGAACAGATGCGATGCCTGCTTTGAACTCCGGCTGCTGCGTGGCTCGTTGTATGTAACTAATAGTTTTACTACCACAAACTGCTTGAGTGGTTTGTCTGGAGTGCGAGCAAGGAGTGGTGTTGCGAGAGTTGAGCAACGGTCTCATCGTTGGTGATATGGTTTTCAGATCGGCACACACTGCTTCGCAGACCCTGTGCGAGCTTCGAGCGACCGGAACTTAATGCGGCCATCCCACTCATGGGTCGCCATTTGTCGGTTGAGAATTTGTCCACGCAGGTTATAGGGTCAACCCAAAAACCTGGCTCTGGACCCTCAGGGCCTAAACCTCAGGTGACAAGGCTTCTCAACTTCAAGTTGAACTTCACTAAGTGACAAGGTGGTCGGTGACAAAATCTTCCTGTCGCGCAGCAGCCCTAAGCCAGTGCCTCTGTATTCCATACAGCAGCAGCATGGCACTCTATGTAAAAGTGAGTGAGCCATGCAACAAGTCAGATGCGCTGGCAATAGCTGTCCTATCATGCATGGGGGTCGCCACCCAAAGAGCTCTCTGTGCTGCCTATGATGACAAGCTCTGACGCTGCCAGCTCTATGTTGCATGAGCTAAACTTTACAGCAGCAGCATGGCAGTGCTGGTGGTGTGGTCCTTAGCAAGTGGCTGCAGTCCCCTTGTATGTGTCTATTTTGTAACCCCTGGTCATGTAGTGGCCACTTTGTGACGAGCTTAGGTAGTTGACTCAACAGTGTATGCAAGTGACAGTCTGAGTGAGACTGTGTGTATCACCCCAACAAGAACATCGTTTTTCCTGCTGTGTTGCAGTCTGGCAGCAGAGGGCACTCATGGCAGGGCTGGTAGCTTAGAGGGAAATGAGCAGGGCCGGTCTTTGATGCACAAAGCCAGCAGCTGAAGTGTATGATCGTTTGCAGATGTTCACACACTTTCAGGGCAGTGTCAATGGAGAAAAGGTTGCTGATCAGCACCTCGTCCAACGTCCGAGTCGCCAGGAAACCGGTCCTTGATCCTTGTTTATTTCAATGCTGTTGACATCTCAGGAAGCACACACAAAAGTCATTCATATAACAACTGCACTATCAGCGTCAAGCGAGATATTGCAGGTTACCAAGTAGCCTGCTACACGGAGTAGCAGTGCAGGAGCCTTAAACAACAGCTCAATCCACAAGTCAACATACACGCCAACGTTGAAAACGAGAAAAACATTATGATAAGCTGCACGTTTGCCATACAGCAGTGGCTATCGGGGCTGGTGCATCCGTGGCAACAACATCATCAAGGTGTAAGATGCTTGGCGCACACATTTGCGTTACAACATTTCCACTTCAGCCGCTGAGAGAGTGCAAAGGACACATGAAACTAAGGTAGCCCATATTAAATCTGAGCCTCGGACTCTTCACCATGTACCTTCACACCTCACATGAAGTACCAGTGACCAGCATGCAAGATACTACTGAGTCCATGCAGACAATGGCTGACATAGCAGATGCTTGCTGGGGCCACTACCCTAGAGCAGCAAAACCCTGAAGGCCGTTGTCATGAACATGCGATAGAAACGATGCAAAACAGTTGTACTGAGGCATACAAGCCGCGCCCGGCAGTAACAAGGATGCTACAGCAAACACGCAGTTTGTCAACCACACCAACTTACGGCACTTTGTGGTATGTTGTCAACAGTGATGTTTACTGTGGACCACATACAGCCAAGCACCGTTGGTGAGCGGCCGGCGGCAACCATCAGGCCAAAACAGCCTGGTGGCCTCCAAGCCCTGCTGCAGTTAGTTATCACTGCTAAAAGCACACGTAAAACGCAGGCAAGTACAGAGCAGCTGTCTGCAGCTGCCGCCAGTGCTGTTGATTGATTCCCAAGTTGACACAGGGGGGCACCGACACGTGCACACCAACTCAAGAACGAAAGACAATTGGCCCGGCAAAAGACCGTGACACCATGCAAAAATACGATAATCAGTTTCTTGCTGACGAGTGCAGGAGCTGCGAACCAAACTGCTGAAGCCAAGAAACCAAACCAGCTACACATTGACCGCAGCAGCAGCGAACAACCTTGCTTATGCCATCTCAAACATTGCATCTAACCCACGCTGCAAAGCAGCACTGTACATATGCAAGAGACAACTTCTGAACTGGGCAGCGGGCCAGGGCATCAAACTTACTGTGCACATTGCCCCAATCACACAGCCCATGCAGCCCGACAAGGCACCACAAGCATCCTGGCACCACTGGGTCACTTCACTCCGATGGGCTGGTTGCTTTCTGAACACGTCGCACCATGCTAAACAAGTCAGTCAAACAGCGGTAAAAGCTTGGTATGTGTCACGAAACCACAACACCACTGGCCAGAGTTACACGACAGACCAGGTAACCCAAAGACACCAGGTGCTCATTGGACGCACCCGCTTTGGACATGCGCACGAAGCTCAACATTCTGACAGGTTTGACGGTAGCAACAAGCAAAAACAACCAAAGTAACACCTGTGCCA
>NSMO01006803.1:1852-14369 GCA_002588565.1 Coelastrella sp. UTEX B 3026 | reverse complement strand
ATACAGTCACTGAGCTTTGCGCCTTGTTGCAAGGCGATGATCAAGATGGCCGCAGCAGCTAACGGTAGGTGCAAGGCAGGTAGGTACCTAGGTAGGTAGGTAGGTAGGTTGCAAGGCATTCGGTAGCCTTGAATAGATGAGCAAACAAAAAGTGCTTTGCTCAACAATCTCACGACTGGCCTGGATACACAGAAAAAACCATTGTTGTGACCGTATCTTAATGCACATCCACGGGGCAGCTGGCCGCTGCATACAACGGCAGATAGTATGCTGGCCTCCATTGCTTTCAGTATCAGTCACATCTGTCGCGGGGTGTACCATCTAAGACGGTGACAGTATGTACATGTAACCTTGCCTCTCAGAAAAATAGAACCCTCCATAACGGCCATATGAGTCATACTATGGATCTGGTTCAGTGCCAACTTTTTTTCAAAGTGCGTGGCGTGGCTGGCAGCCAAGGCTGTAGTCTAATATGCTGCACTCCAATAACCGCAAGGTTGACGTATGTGGAACTGCTCAGTGCTGATGCTGTTCACATGATTTTCAACATGAACAACTGGTCTCAACACCCCATGCACACCTGATATGGCGCTTGAACCCAGCCAGGAGAGACACTCGGCACTCCTCCAGGAACTGTAGTGCAGGACAACAACAGCAATTGCAAGAATATCGTGGTGGAGCTGCATTGAAGGCACTGGCATTGGGTGGCAGTCAGCATATGATGATCACTCTGACATTTTGCAGCAGTACCGTGTTGAGATTGGCGGAGCACAGCAGCTTATAGCTAGCAGTGACTGCAGGGGCAGCTCCATGCAAGAGCAGTGTTTATTGGGGAAGGAAGTGCCTGTTCTGGGTGGCCGGAGTCCGCAGGGTGTGGGGACAGATGGCACATTTGATTGAACTCTACGTTTTAGCAGGTATCGGTGACTGGTTGCACTTTGTCAGATGGTCTGAAACATGAGCCTAACTGATTGAACTCTACGTTATAGCCAGGTATCGGTGACTGGTTGCACTTTGTCAGATGGTCTGAAACATGAGCGTAACTGATTGAACTCTACGTTATAGCCAGGTATCGGTGACTGGTTGCACTTTGTCAGATGGTCTGAAACATGAGCCTAACTAATGATCAAGCGAGTAGACAGCTTGCTGAGCTCATTCACTGTTGCAACTGGATTTGTTTGAATGCAGTGTATCAGCAGTTTGTCCAGCTGTCTATGAGCCAGCTTACAGTCACACCTGTTCCTCTGTCATGCTCTCTCCATCGATACTGCTCCCCACACTCAGCGTGTCAAACTCCCTAAAAAGATCCAAAGCATCAGCGCCGGTGGCTGCAGATTTATCTACAGCACCCCCCGTGCTGCCCACAGCCAGCCTGGACACCCCAGCCTGCTGCTTCTGGTGCCGCTGCCGCTGCCAAAGTGAGGTCATAACGCCCATGCTACTCTCTCGCAGTGAGCCTTTTCTGCTGAAACTGTTGGCAGCAGCGCCTCCGGAGCTCGATCGGCGTGCCAGGAACCTTCCAACACTGTTGCCACCTTTGGGGCTGCTGCTGCCGCTGGTGTGATCTGCTGTTGCTGCTGTTATAGCTGCTGATATGAAGCTTTTGGTGGGGTTGGCGAAGGGGCTGATGCGACGGGGTTGTGCTGCTGCTGGTGATGGTGATGGTGGGCCAGGGCGTCCAGGTGCTGCTTTGCTGGTGGTTGCACCACTGCCAGAAGCCAAGTTACTCGCACGTCGCTTGCTGTTCAGGACATCTGTACAGTGCAGGAAACAAGCAAGAAAGCAGTCAGGATCTGCACCTTCTGATAACTCTCTGTGGGTTCATGTAATTCAGATCGCCCACAAAGAGGCAGACCTACCATGAATATCACAAACACCAGACACACATGCTCAAGCAATTGCATCAAATTAGTCTCACCAGCAACATACAGTGTAACCAGCGGCTGCAGCAGCTTGGTCTTCAGCTTGGCATCCATCGGCTGCTAAGATCGCCGCTCTCCCTCCTCCACCTCCTCCTGCTGCTGCTGCTGCTGCTGCTGTCTTCAATCCAAGGCTTCCAGACTAGCCAGATCCTGCACCTCCTGATCACACAAACCACACCAGTGTTGTCCTACCCATGACAACAGAACACGCACACACAAGCCACACACAACATCATCTGCACCAATGCACTTACCAGCAATATTCAGTGTGATCAGCGGCTGCAGCAGCTTGAACTTTGGCTTTGCATCCCCTGTCTGCTCGGGTCGCTGCTCTCCCTGCTCTTCCTCCTCCTGCTGCTGCTGTGGTGCTGCATCCAAGGTTTCCAGGTCAGCCAGATCTGTGTCAACCTCAGCTTGATCTGCACCTTCTGATCCCAGATCACCAACTTCAACGCTGCTGCTGCCGCTGCCGCTGACTCTGGAGCTAGCTGCTGACTCGGACGCTGTGTCTGAGTCAGCAAGGAACGGCGCTTCGGCCTGTTCTGCATGTTGGGCCAGTTGCTGATCTTGAGCTTGCAGGCGGTTGGCGATGAACAGGGCCTCACTGTTACTCTCGGGCAACATTGGTGGTGCATCCTGCATTCACACACATGCACGTGTGGTTTGCTCTAGCTGTTTGCTCTAGCTGTTTTCTATTCCCCGGTAAAGTAGACTTCGGCTACAACAGGCGGAATCCGGAGTTACGTTGCAATCCAGTCACAGTACCTGTTGACTTAGGCCCATAGAGTTAGTTGGCCAACCGCTAAAATTTAGTCCGTGGAATCCGGCCACCTACAACTTCAAGCACCTGAAAAGTATGCACAGAATCGTCCCCCGCTAGCAGTAGCCACACGCTCCACCTGACGCTGTATTGCAGCTTCAATGGAATCTGCCAAAAGACCTGCTATTTTGTTCCGCTGCAATGTCCAACAGTTTGGCTCGCCAAAGGTACTGCCAAATGCAAGCTTGAAGCCCACTGTGGCAACTGCTCAACATTCAGAGCTGCAGCGGTTCCGGTTTAGGGTTTAGGGGTGGGGGGCATTGGGGTTGTGTTAGGGGCGGCTGCAGCTGAGCATGTTGAGCAGTTGCCGCAGTGAACTCCAATTCCAACTTCTTGTGCATTTGGCAGGCCACACAATTGAACTTTACAGTTGGAGGCTCACCATACGTGTTGCTGAGCCAGCTTCTAGATCGCCAGATCCAGAGTCCGACTCCTCCGCTGATGCATATCGCTCAACACCCCTGCCGCTGTACTGCCTGCCCAACAGCGGCGCAGTCACGCCTTTCAAACTGCTAGGGCTTGCGGCATTAGCCCTGGATCTGCCCACAGCACCCTGTTGTATATCCCTTCGCCGCTGCTGCTGGTGCTGGGGTTGCTCCAGACTGTCTCTTGGCGTGTTGCTGCTGCTGCGTGGCTTGTAGGGGTGGTGCTTGCCAGGGGCTGGACTGTGTGCTGAGTCATGGTGTTGCTTGGGGTGGGGTGGTTTGTGCTCTGTAGATTCTAAAAGGTCTTTGGCTGCCTTGCTGCAGAATGTAGCACCTGCAATTGTGACACAGTAATAAATATGTAAATTGCTACCAGTCAGCCAAAAGTCATACGGCCGTCTGCCCCATGCGAGATGTTTGACAGGCGCAATCTGTCTAACTGTCGTGTCTATCCTATCTACACATGGTAATGTGGCTTACTCTGTTGCCGGGCATAAGACAGCACCAAGTGCTGGGCACTGTGATAATGCAGAAACTTTGCATCTGTAAGTTACAGCTCCTGAAGTATTGCTTTCACTGTGGTGCTTCCATTGAACTCCTCTCATCGCAACCCCCATGGGCATTAATTTTTTGTCCAAACACTTGAAAGCCGCCCCAGCAATGATTATTGATGTGTCATCTGTTACTAACACAACAATAACAGATTGAAGCCGATGCTCACACCTGAAGTAACAGCTGTCCAGTCGACTCCTTTGAGCATCTCATCGTCATCAGATTGAAGCTCCTGGATTGTCTGATGTGTAAACCTGGCCAACGCCTCATGTGCACGCCTGTATGGATCACAGACAGATTCAGTAGCTGATTAAGCATTGTCTGATTTATTGAACTGCACCATACAGAGTCGCACTCGGTACAGTTGTGCGGTATAGTATGACATTGACACAGGCTGTTCCGAAGGGAGTCACTCCAAGGCAACTTTGCATTCGTTCGCCGACTGCACCCCACCATACGTGCTGTGCACTGTCAATATCAGTATTTATGAATCCCAAGTAGCATCATGCGTACTGACAGTCCTTCGCAGCGGGCATGCCCAGGCCAAGGAACAATGCATACCATGAGCTACTTAAGCAGCTGACAAGCTTGCTAGGTAGTCTGATGTTGTGGTTTAAGATGCAAGTTGAATTTAATCTTAAAGCCCTTCATTCACACCTGTGCATGTGCTTCTGTGCAGGAGTGACCTTGTTGAGCCCAAGCACTGTCATCAAAGGACCTAGCAATGAGGCGTTGACTGTCAGGGTGAACAGCACCACCGCTGATAGCCAGATGACCATCTCAGCATGAACCACCTGTTGCAGCAATGCACAAGCCGACTTGAATATCTCTCAAATGGATATGTAGAAATGTCTACATTGGTTGAAGCTGGCTGCCATTCTCCTACTACTACTGCTACAAGTCACCGCAAGGGCTGACACCCATGAGGAGCCAGCTGATGGCTCATGGGTAAGGGATATACTTGAATCATTGACCAACCAGTGCAAATAAATGGGACCTTTACAGCTGATTACAGCACTGTCTTTGTCCACACCCCGCAAACTGCTTGTTTCCCAGACAGAAGCTATTTCTCATGAACAAGCTGACGTCAGGATCCGGAGGGAATGATCAAAACACATGGACTGCACCAACGAGATGTACACAGCTGTATCTTAGTATGCATTATCTGCCCTTAAGTGCCCGAACACACTGCTGATCCGGGTGCTGATCACACAACTTGATAGTTATACCATTTGCGACCTAAACAGACTCTGCCGCGGAAGTATGTTGCTAACGCAGTGTGATTGTCGACCGCGCCTTCAAGCCCAGGGGGTGTACCTTGTCCCTTATTGGCTATATAACAGTTTGAGCCAGAATGAGAGCCAAACCGCCCTGTGTGCTGCACAGAACCTCTTGCCAAGTCAGACCATTACCTAAGACACCAACACTGAGCCGCAGTGTGCTGATCACACAGCTAGGAAAGACCAATTTCGACCTAACAGACTCTGCCATGCATTGTTTCAATCAAACACATTGCCGCCCCGCACCTTCAAGCCAGGGTGTGTGACTTGTCCTTGATTGGCGATAACAGTCTGGGCAAGAATAAGTGCCAGACCGCCTCTCAAACCGCCCAGCGTGCTGAACAGAACCTCCTGCCATGTCAAGCCATGGCCTACAAGGCTTAACACAGGTGCTTCAAGGGTGATCAATGCCCAGCGGAGTCCAAACATGGCCAGGAGGATGCCGGGTAGGGTTTTGAGGGTTACGAAAATAGCCGCTGACCCCGATTCAAAGATCTCCCCTGACAAACTGCAGACAAGCACCAGGTAGCACAAGAGGGTTGGTTTGGGCTTGTGGATCTGCAGTGTGGGGGGACAGGGGCCAATAAGATGACGCTGTCCGGGTACGGAAATTGCCGCTGTTCAAAGATGTTTCCCTGAAAAGGCACTGCTTTTAAACATGCACCAAGAGTATTATCCGCTTCTTGACATGCACAGCATTACACCACGCTGGTTCTCACCTGAGAAAGAAATGCATGATAGAGCAGCCCACATAGAAGAACACCATTCCGTTGATTGCAAAGCTCACAACATCCCAGAACTTGAAGTACGCTCCCTGGCGCAGGCCCTTGCTACTGAAGTGCCAGAGGTATGATGAAGCTCCGTATAGGCCATACACAACCACAGCTATGACCCCGGAGCCTTGGATGTAGTACTCTGTTCGAGCGTGTCACCACCAGCAGCAGCAGCAGCAGCAGCAGCAGGGCAGACAAGTGCAGCTTTAAGTGTGTGTGTGTGTGTGTGTGTGTGTGTGTATGTGGATGGCCCCTGAGACGAACACAAAGCCCCCAACTCACGTTGTGCCACACAGGCATTTTGTAGGCGTCTAGGCCTTGCAAGATATTTATGGGCAGCCAGGGGGGGGGGGTGTCATATTATGCAATCAGCTCCGCAACCTATGCTGAGCAGGCGGTCATATTGGCGGCACCGCAAGCGTAACACTTGATGCACCCACAGAAGAAATAACAAGTGACAAGATGACATACCTGTGCAGAGGTACACACTGTATGCGCCAGCGAGTGAGACAGCTACTTCAACTGGTGGAGGCACATGACGCTTGTGAAGGTACTTGAACAATAACCTGCGACACAGGGCAATGACGGTGCAGCTGACCAGCAAGTACAGCTGATTCCTTGCAGCAGCAGGAACATCACGGGCTCTTGCGGGGCTGTTTTGTGCGGTTTGGGCATCATAACACAACGGTGTGCTGGACGGCAAGCAACACAATGCCTTGTCCCAGTGCATTGGTTTTTTGAGCATGCCTGTGTTAGTCATCTTGATAGGCCCTATACCCTGCCCCTCATTGCGCAATTGTTGCCAGATGTCCGATTAGCTTTGCACTGCCTCACAGTTCAAGAGTCATCTACCACTAGCACATTTTTAAGCTACCCACCAGCCATAGCACCATGGCCATCGGCCCCGCGCCCCATTTCAGAGGCGGAAACAACAGCACCCATAGCAGAGATTCTATCACTGCCATACTTGCATCGAAGGCGCAAACGCCAAGCCTCCATCAAATACCGAGTGATGTAAGGGAGCATACATCTCAACTGCTCAGCTGAACCCCAATAATCACTGAAACAAACCGATAAACACGCTTTTGACTATCGACTACAGCATGGCCTGCACTCAATTTCTGAGCACATTCAGGACCACTAGCATGTTTGAAATCCCAATCCAACTCCACATGGCATCGTTATCTAGTGTGTATTTGCTATATTCAGAACACAAACTAGATGGTGAGGTATCCACTGTAACTTCTCTCTCTCTCTCTCTCTCTCTCTCTCTCTCTCTCTCTCTCTCTCTCTCTCTCTCTCTCTCTCTCTCTCTCTCTCTCAAAACTTCCACTCAGGCCAGTGCGTAGCTGAAAAGCAGCATCGCCAATGTAGTCATGCCCACCTTGTTAGAAGGCCCATAATGGCGCCGGTCGTTGCTAGATATCCAATAAGCTTTGCAATCCTCCAGAGCTCTGATGATAAGCGCCCACTAGCATGTGTCCAAACCAAACTCACTCTGCATCATTATCCGACTTGAGACTTGCTGTGACATAGAGAGAATTTAGGCCAGTGCATATCTAAAAAGCATCCGCCCAAATATAGCTATACAAACATCATGTGCACCTTGTTGGAAGCGCCATAACAACGCCCGCTATCGCGGCGGTCGTCCCTAAATCTCCAATAAGCTTTGCAATGGCTCACATCCTGGAGTCATTCACCATTTGCATGTTTAAACAATAACTCAACTCCGCAATGCATCGTTATCTGGCGTGATATCTGCTGTGGTTTTGAACTTGCACTCAGGCCAGTGCATCAATGACCAGCAGCATCTGTCAAAACAAACGCAGTTCACCCAAACAAAACATCATGCCTACCTTGTCAAAACACCCATAACCATGCCTGCAACCGCGCCGGTCGTTGCTAAATATCCAATAAGCTTTGCAATCCTCCACAGCTCTGAGGGTAATCGCCCAGTGGCTGCATCTCCAGCTTTAAGACTCATATGCAGGAAGATCTCAAACAGGACAATGGAGCTGGCATCATTGAAAAGGGATTCGCCCTCTAGGAGGACTGACAGCATCTCAGGGGCACCACCTGGAGGTACGCAGTGTGCATCGCTGGTGTTTGCGCACATCCATCTAGGTGCAGCGTTGGGGCTTTGAGTAAACATTAGTAAGTAAAAGATTGGGTTTGGGTGGATCCAAGCTGCTACGCTCCCGTTGCAACATTGAAGAGTACACATCTGCCCCAATAGTGAGGCTCTGGGCGCAAGCACTGGAGTGAACCAAAGACGAGTGTGGTTCATTTTGGTTGAATTTGATGAGCGGGGGTGGGGGTAGAGAACGGGCGGAAAGTGCATGCCCTGCGGTGGTCGAGAGTTGGGGTGGTAATGACCAGCAACACGGTGTTTGCCGTCAGCATTGTTTTTCCTAAGGACCGTGCCAATGCTTCTCAATCCTTGTTACCCAATCAGGCGACGTTTTCAGAAAGACTGTCCTGTGCTCACCTGCTTTGAGTATTGCTGTGACCGCCACTGCATCAGTTGAGCCCAACATGGCACCAAACAAAGCAGCATCCACAGCCCGCCAACCGGCACTCGCCAACTTCAACCCATACAGCATCAGAGGGATAAACGCCAGTGTGCTCACAACCACATTCACAAAAGCAAAGATCAGGCAGTGTGCAGCGACCTGAATGCAGAAACAGCAGTGAAGTGAATAAACTCCGCGTTCAGCTAAAGGTTGTAAGGCATACATATCTGTGTGTCAGGCAGGGCACTGCCCGGCACGTATTCAATCAGTGGGGCCCGTTTCCAGTCAAAGCCATGTGTCCGGGCGGCCATTTGGCACTTGAATATTTACCGTCCTCAGACACTGCACCAACAAGTGCACTGGGTATCATGACGACATGTAGTGTACACCAGTCACCCCTTGGATGGAACCCGTATGGAGCCAGCTAATGGGTCGTGGGAATAAAGAAGCCAACACGACACTAGCCACAACACTGTATGATGTCTGACAACTGACTCACCTTCCTGAACAGGAAGAAGTCTGTCCGGACGGCACTGTCCAGTAGCAATGGCGGCAGGAATATCTCAAAGAAGATTGTGCTCGGGTGCATTCCTAGCCAGATGGTTAGGGCATTGCCAAAGTGGTTTAGGTTGTACGTGGTGGCCAGCAGTTGAAACATGGCACCTACAAGATAGCAGCAAGCCAACGGACAAACAGCTCAGCATGTTTATTCAACACTGCCTGTATTGATGTTCGGATACGCTCTTGCAGAGACAATGGCGCGTAACATGATTTGATCAAGCTGAGGATTGTAATGCAGCCTGCTTTTTCGTCTGATTGCTGAGATGAAACACGGCACCTGCAGGACATTAGCCAGCCACCGGATTGACGGCTACATATCGATCACTGTCTGCATTGATGTGCAGGTACGGCGGCAGCAAAGGCAATGGTGCCGTAACATGCCTTGACCATGCAGCCTGCTTTCACTCCAGCTGCTCAGCTGCCACATAGCCTTGAGTGTCACACCGACCCAAGGAAGGACAGCAGCATTTGGAAATCGCGATCCTAGCATAAATAATCAACCACCACAGCAGGGCCTGCAATGATGATGCTGGCAAAAGATGATGGTATAGTCTTGCTGACGGGGTAGTAGGTTCTGCACAGAGAAAGCCTGGGGTGGATAAATGCTGGCTGGAGCAGTAACAGCTAGTTCACTGCTGCTGCTGCTGACGATAATGATGCTGCTGCTGACGATAATGATGCTGATGCTGAGGACGAAGATGAGATAATGCAAGGGTTGCATTGCTCGCAATCCAATATCAATGTACTATGAAAAAGCTGAAGGCAGCTGCTTCGCTGTGGTGCTACCTGTCACCGACGACAACCACCCACATCACCACAATGCTGCTAGCTGCTGCTGCTGCTACTGCTGTTGCCAAAGCTACTGTAGACCCTTATAACTGCTTTCAGTAGTCTGAGACGTATCAAACGTGACAGGCGGGTCAAAAGGTGATTATATAATGCTTACCAGCAAGCAGGACCCATATTGCCGACAGTTTGGAGTACAATGCACAACTGCTGAAGACAGCCAGGCCTGCAAACAACAGGGCATCTGCTCCACCCCCCGGGACGGGACACCAGTTGTTGGCATCTGTAGACACGCAAAAGATCATAGCTGAGGTTACAGGGGTCGATTTGTTACAATCGGCTTGTTAAGCTGTTGCTGAGCTCAGGCCCGCTGTGCTGTTGCTGTAGCTGGAGTGGATGGTGACAGTACCGCAGTATATGATAGCAAGGAGCAGAAACGCGTAATCTTGGTACTTCATTGCCGCTATGAGCTGAAAGTGCTCCAGATCGGACCAACACATCACACCGCAAGGGCACATAGGATTCAGTACTGAACAGCCACTCTGCTGTTTGCTAACTAAGCACCCGATGTAGCTCACCTGGGTCAAACACCCTATGCGCATAAGTAACATTTTGCGTTGCACAGAAGTCCGACAGCTCAAAAGACGCCATAGGAGCTACGAAGCTGGCGCATCCGTTGCTAGACCTGACAATCACTTATCATCGTGCAAGCATACTGACCAGATGCATCGCCTTCCAGGAGCTCGAGTCTCAGCAACCCACTTGGGAAGGCTTTGGTTTTGATGTCAAGCTGCCTGGAGCCTCAAAGCAGCTGGCAAGTAGCAACTTGCTAACCCTAGCGAGTGTGACAAGGTGTGACCAGCGGTCTTGCGTCGCAACGTTCTCTGCGGCTTGTACATCTGTACAACGCAGCTAATACGCATGATAGCTTAGAAGCTAAAGTTACTGGTTGCCAGACAACAAGAGGAACCGCAGTCGCAAACCAAACATTTTACTGCTCAACCACCAGAGACATCTAAGAGATATCGCCTTGCGTAGCAGCAGTCGCTTGTGTGAAAATTTGTAAACACTGCTTGCTGACGTAACTTAAGGCTATGGCACGCGAGGGCGGAAACCAAGCATCAAGTATGTGCCGAACCGAGCTGCTCTACCTGCTGTACTGCTGTATCCACCCAACCGACAGACATGCAAGGCACCTCGTACACTGCCTGCAGATGCACCGACAAAGCAGAAGCAGCTCCCGCAAAGACATTCATCGACATCGACAACCCTTTTAGCTGCTAGCCTAATAGCATTAGGCCTTGCAGTTGCAGCACATCATATGCAGCTACTTCAGGTCCCTGGGATGCAACAATGGCAGGACAGCTTGGAATCTTTACAGGTTCGTGCGCTGGCAGATACATTAGCCTCATGCGTAATACAACAACATATCTGTCTAGTCTGTTTGCCATCTAGTCAACTGCAGCAAGGGCATGGCAGGCTTCTAGTTGGTTGGGTTGTACTGGAGTGGTTGGGCAATCCATCCAACAGTGCTGCAGCCGTTTACGCGAGATAACAGACAGGGGGACGATACTGTAAATGCAGCCCTTTACAAGCGTGTCTAAGTTATATAAAAGACCCCTTCGAAGCATCCCAGAAGCAGCAAGCAACCACAATGCCGCATCAGTTCAAATGTCTTGCTTGGCATTTTGGCGCAGTCTCCAACCTCCACAGAAACAGTAACAACATCTCAACAGGCTATCTAGCATTAGCAGCACAATAACCCAAAGCGGTCATTCAACTTGTTATGTCGCTCATGATGTGATCAACTGTAATCCGTACTGAACATTCACTGCTTGCATGCCAACCGACGCCGTCAGCACCACATCTTATATCTTCTGTGCCATTCACACCTACAGGGGCAACTTCCACAAGATATGCAGCAGCATATAAACAAGCTTACTAGCCTCAGTAGCGCCATAACTAAGAAACTCAGACAAGCTACTGTCAGAAAGCTCTTCACAAAAGAAGAGCTGTCTAAGTACACTGGTCGCCAAGAGCCGGGGCATTCTGACAAGATTCACCTGGCCATTCTTGGCCAAGTGTTTGATGTCACGAGCAAGCCGCAATTCTACGGTGAGATACACGGAGGCTCTCCACACAGCCTAGATATGTGCAGTCATTGACAGGCATGCATGTGACTGTTTGGGATAAGGTAGATACAACAGCAATCTTATGTCCTCAAAGGAGAGTTGGCCCTGCGTTGGGATATGGGTTATGTCCTCGCCTTGTGCAGAATCGTACTCGCTGAGGGTGCTAATTGAAATGGTCGGCCTCTGACATGCTTCATCATTATGGAACTACTGCCCAAGCACTGCTGACAGTCCGTACTGTGCTGCACCGTGTTGCTGCTCAGCTATCATTGTAAGAAGTCCATTATACTCTTGTGTTTGCTTGGGGTGAAGGTAGAAAAGTATCCCACCAATGGGGTCGGCAATGGGTATTGTAGCAGCTGGCCAACAAAGCAAGTTGGCACAGGTGCAGGACACTTCCCTTGGCGGCATCGTTACTTGTGCGACGACTGCTGAGCTGGGCCCAGCGACTCTACAATCAAGTTATCGCTTGCTTATCACCTTTTTGTGTTGGGTGTTCCAGCGGATCCTGCGGGAAGTGTTTGTGGTTTGTTATCCGTGTCATTGGCTTGTATGCTTATTGAGCGGCAAAGCTGAATACCAAGCACCGTCACATGTTCTGGCTGCAAGACCCTATTTGTCATTGCGTCATATCATCATCCAACAACAGTGATGTTGGGTTTTAATTAATGTGTTGTGTAGGGCCTGGAGGGGGATACGAATGCTTCGCTGGAACTGATGGTAGCAAAAGCTTCATTACAGGTCAGTCTGTGA
>NSMO01006789.1:2657-18763 GCA_002588565.1 Coelastrella sp. UTEX B 3026 | reverse complement strand
GTGATGTGATGGTTGTCAAAACAAAAACAAAAATAGGGTGGAGGGAGAGAAAGGGTTTACAGTGGTTGGGTACAGGGGAGTGTGACATTTGACTGGGTGGGGAATTGTCTTGATTTGAGTAGACTATATGCCAGGCGTTTGATCTCACATGCGCAACGTACGCATGGTGGGACAGAGGCCGTTGGGGTGTTGTGTATGGGTTGGTGGTTTTGTTGCTGTTGGTGCATGTGGTGTGTATGTGTGTTTTATGGTGCGCGTGTGTCAGGCGCTGCATGCATCTTGGTGTGGCCGCGAGTTTTGTGCTGCTTCTTTTGATTATCTTATGCATCCTGACCAATATCTCAGCAAGCAGGCGTTGCCTGCAGGCTGTCCCTTTCTAGCAGCTTAGAATTCGGCTGCCTTTTGACTCTGCATTATAACAGGTCCTGTATGCTACCCGTTGACTACTATCCACATACAGTCTAGTATCAGTTTTGTTGCATGTTTTGCAGCCGTGCAACTGCAGAGGATGGCCCTGGCACATGGCGGTTTGCGTGTGTGGTTCATATCACTGTTGCCAAGCTGGTGAATGCTTCTCTTCATGAGCACTTGGTAGCAGTGCCACAATCATTGATGCCATTATGGCAAGCCGTGTGATCCTACCCTGGGATCGTACGTGTCCACGTATGCGTCTAATCCGCCTGTTAGGTGATCAATGCCAGCCACATGCTGTCGTTGGGTGTCCGGCTGTGGCAACACTGTTATAATGCTGGATCCGGTGGTGCTTGGTCAGGTTCAAATTGCACACACATTCTGGGCTTGAATTGCTACTAGTACAGCATGACCGCCTTTGTTGACCAGATGCATGCATAATGGGGGTTCCTATTATGTGTTCAGCATGTTATCCTGGGTCGTGTGAGGTTGGTGTTGACAGGAGCCATCGGGACCAGAATAGTGGAGCTCTAACTGCGCAGTGAAGCTCTACTGCGGCATGCCGCTGTTGGCCCAGGCTGTTGAACAGGCTGTAAGTGGGGTTCAAAGGCAGCGCCAGTGTGTTGACACGTCGATTGTGAAACCATCCATGACAATTGATCATGAAGTGGTACTTTGGGCACATGTCTTGCGCATGCTGGCCTGGACTATGTAATCAACTTACAGCAGTTGCTCAGCTGCAGAGCAGAGGCTCAGCTGCAGAGGCAGTACAGTCGCACAAGCCCTAATCTAGCCGAGCGCCGTAGGGGCAGGTGCAACGGTGTAATAAGTAGCCACAAATCCGTGACGGCTAGGGACGATAGAGCACAGAGGCGCGGGACAGCTTCGTGGGACAGCGACCGAACGGAAGCCGAACAGCTAGCACCACGTGCTGGCCTTACAGCAGCGTGCTGAAGGGCCGTAAAGGTCGAAGGTGTATTTTTCGCGAGGCTGCGTTGCTGCGTTTTGTGAGACACCCAAAAATGGCAACCGGTTTTGCGCTCCACGGCAGAGCTGCGGAGCTAAACTGCAGATTCAGGGAAAATGATAGATCTAGGCAACTTATGTCGTCTCCATGTGCACGAGCAGGTGCAGGCCGGCGAGTTGCCTTTTCGCCTGCACATGGCAAAGCCAGCACTCGCGTGCAAGCTGTGAGCTCTCCAGTTGGTCAGACAGTAGGTGGGTAGGGCTATTAACTGCTAGTGTAACTGCACCTTGTGCCAATGGCAGTCAGGACCATAGCGGATATGGCTTGCCTGTAGCAGTGTTGCTGCTCGATGTGCTGTCACCTCTGTTGTCCGCTGGGCCTGAAAGGCAACCCCGTACGAGCTTCAGAACAATGTGGGGTCTGTTGCAACGCGTCAAATGTTTGTTGTCGCAGCTGTCCACGCGGTATATGCTCCTGTCTGTTCCACTGTATGCTGACCTTCTCTGATTGCAACACTACCTCTTTCGGCCTGTACAGGAGCTCCACTCGCCCCAGCAGCCGCAGCAAATCACAACACTGTATGCACTGCAGCACAGGAAGCAGAGTTTGAGCAGTTTTGTAGCCACGCCAACTCGGGTGCAAACATAGTCCCGCTGTACCAGCGCATCTTTTCAGACCAGCTCACACCAGTACTGGCATACAGATGCCTTGTAGAGCACAACGATATCCAGTCGCCCAGCTTCCTACTTGAGTCAGTGGTGAATGGCGATCAGCAGGGCCGATACAGCTTTGTCGGCGCTATGCCAGCATTGGAAGTCGTTGCCAAGGTCAGTAGCTGAGTCGTTTGCTCTGAGCAAGGCCTTACAACGGCTGCTGGTGCTTGTAGTAGCAGTTGTATGCTGTATCCGGATGGTCCCACTTTCGTTGCATCAGCTGGCCAAAGCCATATGATATGTCTGTTGTCTCACGTGCAAGCAGCGGCAGTTGGGCGATTTCCAGCAGCACATCAGCAGGACAGCATATTGAACAGGAGTCAGCCACCGTGCCGCAGAGGGTGTGAGGCATTACACTTAGATAAACTTGCTTGCATTACGCACCTCAGCCCCAGCAGTCAAACAGAAGCGTATGCACAGCCTTTCCCAGCCCACACAACACCTCTCACACTCCGTCCCCAGTTCCCACCCAGGTTCAACTCAACTGAAGCACAGCTGCTGTTGTTACCCCCTGCTGACCTGACACTATGCCCAGGGTCACCAAGTAACAGTCCTAAACCACCAGACTGGTGAGCGCAGCGTCTCCCAGGAGTCTGACCCCATGGAGGTCCCCGTGCAGCTCAGCAGGAACTGGCGACCAGCTGCAGTAGACGGCATCCCTGAGGTGTTCACAGGCGGATGGGTGGGGTATGCAGGATATGACACGGTCAGATACGTGTATGGAAGTGAGTACGCAAACACATGCAAACATATGCAAGAGCAGATGGTCAGCTGCAGCGGGGCTGAGATGCAGTCTTACTTGTGGTGCGTTGGAATCTGGCAGTGGACCGCAGACTGTCGGGATGCAACTTTCCTGCTGGTAGCTTCGCTGCCAGCTATTGTGAGGCTTGCTGAACTGTGGCACGCACACGTATGTGCGATGCTGACACACCAAGGGGGCCTGGCAGCTGAACATACAGTGCTGCCGGGACTGTTAGGGGCCGGCGCTGCTGCAACTAAGCATGCCATGTTCTGTGCTGTTGTGTTCAGGCAAAATTTCTTTCTCAGCAGCTCCAGAAGATGATCGCAACTTACCCGAGATGCACCTGGCACTCTATAATGATGTGGTAGTATTTGATCAGGTATAACGTCACCGTGTGTCTCATGAGCTGCACACGTGGCAGACTTCTAGCGCACGCCGGAGAGAGTGGCCTGTGGCAGCTCCAGCATGCCGTGTGCAAAGGACAGCTGAGCGCTGAACTGCGCATATATGTATCAGCTACCTACCAGCCATAGCTCTATGGCCATTTCAGAGGCGGAACAACAACACCCAAAGCAGTGATTCTATCACTATGAACTGCCCTTGTCCACTAGTGTTGTATGCATCATGTGATGCACAGTGGCGCTGTTGCTGTGGCAGAGCGCTGCACCTATGAGCTGCTGAGTCCTGCAACTGACAGTACAAGTGCAACCTGCCTGCACTATGTGTTTGCCGTGGCGTCGTTTATCGCCAGACACTCACTCCTGTTGCCATGTATCTGACTCCATCGGTCATCAATACGGTTACCTTCACAGGCAACAAAGCTGATCTACATCATCTCTTGGGTGCACCTAGATGAACACACCACATCACACACAGCCACCAGCAACGGCAGCAATGGCAGCAGCAGCACCAGGGACCCTGAGGCCCTACGTGCAGCGTACAATGATGGAAAGCAGCGACTGAAGGCATTGGTCGACAGACTGAGCCACAGCCCGCCACCAAGCCTGCCGCCTGCACAGGTAGGTGGTTGGGTCAAGCTGTTGTTTGCACTTGCCGGATGGCTGCAACATGCGGATATGTTCTCAATTCAAGACTGGTTATAAACATGTTCGTAGATGGAACTGTTGGCATCTGCAGGAAAAGTTGGCATTAGGCATGTTGCTACTCAAGTAGGTCTGGGGACAGTTGCCTGGCATAGGCATCCTACACTCACCCGGCTTTGAGTGGTGGATGGTTGCTGCTTCAAGATGAGAAGGCACTTGAAAATGGATTACTATGGGTGCACTGCTTCTGGGTGTCAGAGGAGGTGCCTGTCAGTTGTTGGGGCGTTGCTGCACGCTTGCCAAGGATTAACAGTCGGTCAAGAGTATACGCAAAGTTTGTGAGGTCTTTTTTGTGCCACATGATGCAGGTTGATATGGCATTGACTCAGTTCCCTGGTCCACCTGGCAAGTCAAACATGACAAAGCAGCAGTTTATTGATGCAGTGCTGGCAGCTAAGGAATACATTCTGGTAAGGCTGCAAGCCACAAGTGCAGTAATCTGCCCCCACCACCAGTGACATGGATTAGTCATACCTCCTGGTAGAGGCCAGCATCTAGCAGGACTTGTACCTTGTGTGCATCGAAATGGGCCTTCCTGTGACTTAGAAGCACCTGTCGCAAACTGCATGTGCAGTGCAAACGGTGAAGGGGAAGTTTCCCAGTTTCGTCAGCTGCTCCCTCTAGGTCTGTCACCTGCAGCCTTTGGCCTCAGTTGTACAAGAAGCCTTGTGTGTGAGCCTTGTGATGGCGTTTTCATCACAGAAGTCGCAGTGCTTGCCTCAGCATGTATGCCGGTTCTCTACACACCCAGTGAAAGCACAGTTGGGATCAGTTAAAGGCTGCAGTGTACGTTATGTAGCAAGCAAGTCAAACACTCCTTTACAGCTGCTGTCTTGCTTCCTGCTTTGCAGAGTGGTGATATCTTCCAGCTTGTGTTGTCACAGCGGTACGAGCGCCGCACCTTTGCAGATCCGTTCGAGGTGTACAGGGCTCTGCGTGTGGTGAACCCCAGCCCATACATGGTATACATGCAGGCCAGGGGCTGCATCATTGTGAGCAGCAGCCCAGAAATCTTGTGTAGGTAAGTATGGCTGGTAGCTTCTTGGACGACAGGCTGACTCTATCCATCACGGCGTAACTCGGAGTTATGCGTGTGCGTCGACGCCTGTTATGTCTGGCACTGACACTTGTTATGAGCCTCGGTGGGTCCTCATGAGGGTGGTAGCCTCGGTGGGTCCTCATGCTGTCGCCAGTGCCTTGCCCTTTACTTGCCTCCTACCATGAACTTGCTGCTCCACCCATGGTAAGTGCTTGATGTGCCTTTGCATGGCGACAGGACTTGGGCTGGCCCTAGATGGGGCCATGCATGATTCTGTCACACACATTTATTAACCCTTGTAGGTCCAGGCTGCTCATTCAGCTGTGCTATGACACTCATTGTGATTGACTGCTTGCTGTACTACATTGCAGGGTTGATAACGAGCACATCGTAACCAACAGGCCTCTAGCAGGAACACGCAGACGTGGCGTGACCCCGGAGGCTGACCTGGCACTTGAGAAGGAGCTCCTAGCTGATGAAAAGGAATGTGCAGAGCACGTCATGTTGGTGGACTTGGGCAGAAATGACGTTGGAAAGGTGAAAGTGCACGTCTCTTCGTGCACATGCTGGTTGTGAGTGATGTTTGGTTGGTTCGCAGTGCCTATCAGACTATGTGGGGCACATGGTGGAACATGCTGGAGCATCAGCAAGCCTTGTCAGTGTACGCTGCGAATAACTGATGCCGTCTGTGCAAGGGGCAATGCTGTTGCCTGGGGTTTTGTACACACGCCTTTTCCATGCATGACACATATGTGTCGTTTCACTTGCACAGAGTTGGTGACGCGGCAGATAAGCGCAACATCAGCTGAGCGCTAGAGGCAGAGCAACAAGCCTTTCTGCTTTCCGCAAAATAGCCACAGATACAAACATGCAAGCTGAGAACAAGGCGTGCTGTGTATGTCACCCGCTCAGCCAGGTCACTCAAAAGCCAAGCCCATAGCCTTGGCTGACGCCTCAGCCTAAAGGTCCGCCCCTATAGCTATCTGCTGTAGCTATAGGGGCGGACCTTTAGGCTGAGGCGTCAGCCAAGGCTTGTTGCAGCGGCGTTGCACTGCCTCCAAAGCACTCATGACAGTCACTTTCTTGGCCTACCAAGAAAGTGACTGTCATGAGTAACTGGAGGCAGCTAGTGTCTTGCAGCTGGCTTCCGCCCTTCCTCGCCGTGCTGTGCTGACTTCCTGTTTGGACTCCACACGTTACTGCGTGTTTTGCTGCCATGTGTTGCTGCCACCACATCTGAGGTGTTTGGCAGTTTGGTAGTAGAGAAGCTGAAGGAGATCGAGTTCTACTGTCCATGCAACAGCATGCTCTGCTTTGGCATATGCCGACCATCAAAGCAACAAGCTGCATGTATCCATGTGTCTGACTGTACAGGTGTCTGAGTCTGGCAGCGTAGTGGTAGAGAAGCTGATGGAGATTGAGCGCTACAGCCATGTGATGCACATCAGCAGTACTGTCACTGGCAAGCTGCAGCAAGGGCTGGACTCCTGGGATGCTCTCAGAGCAGCACTGCCTGCAGGAACAGTCAGTGGAGCACCAAAGGTGGGTAACCAACTGTTGTTTCGGCTGTTGATGTTTGGTGATGGTGAATCTGGGCTGTCGTTGGTCATGCGGCTAGTCATGACCTGAGTTAAAATCCATGGTGGTGATTATGCTGTATGAGTGCAAGTGCTGGTACAGCGATGCTCCCCTTACAGGCCCTGTGACAGCCACTTGCAGCGGCTGCATTGCTGGGGTGCTAGGGCAAAACCCAGTCCTGTGTCTCTCTTGCAATAGCAGTCAGGGCCAGCAACTGTCTTCGTATGATCCCTGGATCTGTTGTGCACACGCCTGTGTTGGCAAAGCCAGGTCGTGCATAATCACACACCTCCCAAAGCCTAACTTGCTTTTATTTGGCCTAGCACATGTGTCTGTGTGTAACACTACACACAGGCCATTGCCATGCATACCATACTGTATTGACAAGCTAGAGGCGACAAGCTAGAGGTGAAGCGTGGTCCATACTTGCTTCTCGTATGCTGAACCTCACGTGCCTGTCTGTATCACTGTCCACAGGTTAGAGCCATGCAGATTATTGACGAGTTGGAGGTCAACAAGCGTGGTCCATATGGTGGTGGTATAGGTCATGTATCATTCAGTGGCACCATGGACATGGCGCTGGGCCTTAGGACGATGGTGATTCCTACAGCTAATGAAGACAGCTTGTACAGTTACAGCGGTACCAACAGCAGGAGGGAGTGGACTGTACATCTACAGGTCAGCCAACAGGGGTTTGTAATAGTCACTACAACGTCACTGCTTGTCGACACGTGGTGCACTGCATTGAGCCTAGCAGTGTTCTGTGTACGCTGCACCAATAGTAGGATAGGTTGTGCGTGGAACAGATGACACTGGCTGCCATCAGTGCATGTGTGCTGCGGGATAAGTGCCTTGCAACGACGCATGTCTTAAACTGCGGCAGCCATGAAACTGCTCACAACACAGTCAACGACGAATCCACTCTCCACAGATAGTTGTTCAGGGCAGTGCACTACTTGACTGTTGATGCAATCGGTAGCAGAGGTCATAGATGGTGCAGGCCTGAGCCTCTGATAGAGTCTATGCTACTCGATCCCCATCTGACAGAATGCATACAGTGGCAGGAACATTCACAGCTAGTCGGTGATGCTTGTCCTGCAATGCAATAAACTTCCCAACACATGTGGCACAGGACCCCTGTGGTTTGAAGTTCTATGACATTCATCTGCCTCAAATGGATCTGCATTCTGTGCTTGTTCGCAGGCTGGTGCTGGACTTGTTGCTGATAGTGTGCCAGAAAGCGAGTATGAGGAGACTCTCAACAAGGCAGCAGCACTTGGCAGAGCTATTGACCTGGCAGAACAGGCATTTGTGCAGGAACAGTGCTGAGCGACTGTAGCACTGGTTGCAGCTTATGGACTATCTGGCTGAGTTCTGACAGTGGGGGCCGCCGTCTACGGTAGAATGGAAGGCACCCTGTTTACGAATTGAGAATAGTGAATGGTCAAGGATCATGGGCTGTTGACTGCATGTCCGTGCATGTTAGGGAGTGATCATGTCAGGTCTGTAGCAAGACTGTGCCTCATTTGAACACAGCTGCATGTGAACTTTGACGTTTGGAGCCGACAGCAGGCTTCCATGATGTACTGGCTGGGTATGACATGTGAATGAACTGTAGGCCAGGTTTTGCCGATGTGGTGTGCTGCTGATTGTCCTGTCAGCGGTGGATGTGGCCGCAGGGTGGTTGCAGTGGCTTTATCGGGGCAAGGCGTTCCTGTAAGTGCCGAATGCAGGCTGGTGTAACAGTCCTTCTTCCAGATCCTGGCTGAGCAGCCGCTGCACGGCGTGCAATTACAACATAGTCTGACAGTGTTCTACAGACTGATTGAACAGACCCAGACTGCATTTATGCACTGATGCGTGCATTCAATGGTGGCTGTGTGCAGAAGTGGGCACGCTATTTCTGATAGTGACTGCAGCCATGTGGGAGCCAAGCAGCCAGCAGTACAACGGTCTGATGAGCGCTCGGACTTGACCTTTCGCGGTCTGTGCTCCTGCAACCATTTTCAAACGATACTTTCAAACCTTCAGCACCTCACACAGCCGAGTGCTTTGCCTGGAAAAGGGCATGCACTGCACTGAGTGCAAAGAGCGCAACATGTTCGGAACCAGCCGTTGGGGTCAGGACTCGCCCTGATAGCAGCTGTGGCTGTCAGAAAGTTAGCAGATGCAAGCAATGCACTGCAGGGCGAATGTACGCGCGCCTGCTGGCTGTCGCGCTTTCCGGCCCTTTGCCGTCGGCAACACACGCCCATTGAGACTGCATCCTGTGCTAGTAGCAGCTCCTGTCCTTCAGGCAACCACAACTGACGCCTTTGATCAGCTAGCGCAGCATGCAGACGCTACAGTCTCGACAGCAGTAGGACCCACTCCACTGGGCAGGGGCTTGGTCGCCACACGCCACGTAGCCCCGAGGGATCCGGTAGTGTCAGTGCCGATTCAGAACGCTCTGCTAATTGCCGATGACCCTATCAATGGAATCAGCATCTTCAGTGACAGACAGCATAGGGGGTGGCAGGAGGCCCATGGCCAGCTGCCAGAACAGCTGATGGAGTTCCTGCAAGGTTTGTCTGCATCAGGAACTGCCAACTATGGACGTTGTACACCCCTAGAACGAATACGCTTTGCGCTGTTAACGCCCAGACGGTTATATAGCGGCTGCATCAGTTTGCAACCCCTCATAAAGCCAGCTCTGTGGAACCGACAACAGAGCTCATGCCAGACACTGTCTATGTCTGTCTTTGGTTGGCTATGCCCTCACAACTTTTGCTGACGACCCCGGTATAAGCTTTTGCACTTCCTGCGCACAGGCGATGCACGTTGGGACATCCGTATGGCCGCTTGGCTACTGTACATGAAGCAACACCCTGACCCGCTATGGACCAGCTACATGCAGCATCTGCCCCAGGAACAAGACATCTGCTGCCTGCTTAACTACAATAGAGACGAGATTGCAGAGCTACAAGTACCAGCACTGCAGGTAAACAGCCTTTGCTGGGATAGCTTTTGGTCTGCGTGAGTTGCAGACCTTGGCGCAACAAGCAATAGTAAACAGCAGTGCAGCAGTGGAAATAGCAGCTCAAAGAAGTGGCGTGCTGTCGGCTTGAATGGTGCAGGATACCTCTAAGCTTCATTGACCACCCCTCAGGGTTTTCTTGTTTGTGGTCAACTGAGTTCCAATAAGCATACAGGCGCCTGAACTGCCAGGCCAGCAACACTCAACAGCTGCCAGGAGTTGACTTGCATAATGTAAAGTCTCTTCATCACAGTGACATGAGTTGGGATCAACGCGTCATGGTGTTATCACCAGAGTTGATGGGTGCTTGACAATCGCCGCAGGCTGAAAGGCGCAACCGGCAACTGCTGGCCCGCTGCATGTCATATGTGACTGCCGGGTACCTGGCATGGCTGTGTAACAGATTGCACAAAACCTGTGTGTGTTCTTGGCTGACATGCATGTAGCAAGAAGCTATAGTTCAAGCTGACTGGGCAGCCTTTCTGCACGGTAATTACCTCCACAGTAAGAGCGGCAAACTGGCAGCCCTGGGTCTGAGTGACAGTTTGCCCCTTAGCTTATGGGCTATCAGCATGGTGCGCAGCAGAACATTCTCAGGTGATTGTGAGCTTGCCAAACTGGTCTGGCACCTCAAGTTATTACCAGCACTGTACAGCAAAAATAATTCACAAATTGCTGTGGTTTTAACTGCGTACACAGTGGAAATGGCACCTGTCAGGCCTAGGCTTGTGTGACATTCTGCTTCTCACTTATCGGTTGGATGTTAACCGACCGCTTTCAACAAGTGCGCCGTCGTCATGCAGCACGATCTGTGTTTGAACACTCATACAAACTCATTTCCAGACCATGTAGCAAATCTTTGGCACTCAGGACATGGCTATCCCTGCGCTACTTTTTGCTGCTGCTACTGGTACCCCTGCAGAGGATGTCAATGGGGAATGTTTGACCCTTATGGTCCCGTATGCTGACCTGGCAAATCATAACTTTGACAACAATTGCACATTCTGCATGAGCAGAGACTACAAAAGGTATGGTATAACTTCTGCCAAGCTCCTTACAGCCGTATAGATATGATGAACAAGTCGCTTGCACTGTGGAAGTCGCTGTAGCTTATGGTGGCCTCAAAATGCAAAGAGGTTGCTAGCAGTTAGTGTCTCCTTCTATGTATAGTCTGTCACTACACAGTTAGCTGATGAGCACTTCTGGTGCCTGCAATTCCATACTGCCAAACATCTTGTGTGCACCTCGGCTGCACCCATGACACAGACAAAGCAGCTTACTTGCCTCCATGCCGTGAGGTTTTTGGTACTTACCATGCTGTGTACCGCACTTATCTGCAAGCAACATGTATCAGTTGCTCCTGCAAACCTGTGCACACTCCTAGCAACGCTGGCAACCCCATGAGTTCACATACACAACCCAGCCTGAGCGTAAGGCGATGCATGGTAAACCCCACTGGTGACCTGGCACCATGGCTGCTGTGCTGGTGCCTGCTTTCAGCTTCCAGCTACAAGCACTGAGGCCCCTTATACCAGGGGAGGAGATCACCATATCATATGGAGCAATCAAACCAAACGCCGAGCTGCTGCGGGATTATGGTTTCTTCATTCCTGGTAACCCATGTGACAGAGTCAAGTTCAGGGCTCTTGGCGGCAGTAGCATCAGCAGCAGTAGCAGCCTGTCATCTGCTGATGGGACAGAGGGGTTACCGGGTTTGAACCCGATTTCGCTTCTTGAGGTAGGTGTAACTGCTCACTGGTTCTGTTGATGATGAACTAGTTTAGTTATTCAACACAGGGCGTGGCTTGACTCGTTATGTGAAAGTTATGCTATGCCAGGCGGCTGTGTCTTGAAAGTTGTCAAGCAGTTGATTTGGTTCAAACTGGCAGTGTGCATCCGGTGTGCAAACTACAGCTGAGGGACATCATCTCACTGCAGCACAGGCTATTACAAAGCAGCAAACCGCCTATTGAAACCTGCCTGAGCTTCGACATTGCAGGCGTTAGGAATTCAGAGCGCTTGATCTGCTGGCAGGGCACACTCTGTTTGATTGGCAGCAACTGAGGGTCATCAGAATTGGCGGCAGCAATCGGACCGATGCCAGTCTGTCCCCCCACCCCACAGACGATTTCGCAGCACAGAACACAGAATCGCAGAACAGCCTGATGGAAACATGGCAAGCCAATTCAAGTTAATATTTTATTGCCCGGCAGCTTGCAATGCACTTGTTGTGCTTGTGTTTTGTTGTGTTGTGCAGGCTGTGGGGTTCACCGGTGACCTGGCAACAGCTCAGGTAGATGACACGGTAGACATCAAGCCCGCACTGCAACCATATGATGCGTCACCTCATGGAGCCCTCCGGCTAGCCAGACGCAAAGCAGCCCTCCTGTCCATGCCACTCAACGCCCCACCAACAGCAGCCAGCGGCCGAGGCAGCAGCAGTAGTAGTAGCAATAGCAAAGAATCTAACGGCTTTGACAGCTGGTGGTTTGGTGAATCTATGCAAGCTTGGACACCTGCTGGGCAACCTTCTGCACTGCCGCTTAGTAAAAGGCAGGTTCCCGCAGAGAGGGGTGCAATTGATGTGTTGAAGCAGCAGCTCCTGCAGCAGTTGGCATTGCTGCCCACATCAATTGCCACTGATGAGCAACTACTGCAGTTACATGAGGAAGCCAGTGCTAGCAGCAGTGGGTTGGGATCTGGTGGGGTGGGCAAGTCGTCTGGAGATTCTATAAGCTTGCCAGTAAGCAGCATAGACAGCAGTGACTGGAAAGTCCACCGGCATGCTGATAAGCAGAGGCTGCGTCAATCAGCTGCAGCTGGGCGTGGTATGGCAGCCAAGGCGCCATTCAACAACAGGGTTGCCACCGCCATTGGTGCTAGGTTGGAGCACAAGTTGCTGCTGCGTGAAGCAGTAGCTGTCCTGATGATGTATGACCAGTACCTGGCAACACAGTTCTGAAGGGGGGGAGGTGCACAATGTCGTGTATTACAATCCTCATTTGTCATAACCTTAGGCTCTCCTAGACTTGATCAGACCTTCTCCGCAATGTCCTGGACAACATATCAAACCCATCCAACACGACTATGATATATTTGCATGAGCTAAACTTCACACTTCCGCTACAATCAGCGAGTCTCGGTCTCAACCCCTCAATCACAAGGGCAAATTGCGTTACACTTCAGACAGCAATCAGACAGCTCTTGTCATAACAGAGTGATGAACCTGGTGCAGGAACCGTCATTGAGTACTGAGGGTACAAGAGCTGTCATCCTGTACATTGAGGACTCTTGAATGACTGACCCAGACAGCTGGTGCTGTGCGACAGTGAACAAGCTAAGTCAAAGCAACATATGAAAAGCAACATATACATTGCTATGACAGGATACATCTTGTGCCAAGTGATTGGCACCCAGGCGGCATTGACACCGCAACATCACCAGCCGCACTCAGCCAAGTCACCACACTGCACCAAGTTAGCAGGAGCCAAGTAGTACGCTTATCTAACCAACAGGTAGCCACAAAACCGTGCTCAATAAGTTGAATGGCCGCTTGCCTAAAGGCAAGCAGGGACTGGTACACAGATTCACCCGGTGATGGGGCCCAACATGTAAGGGTTGCAGCACACGCAAGTACTACTGGCTGGGTGTGTTAATGCCGCATAAACAATGCTGATACCAGGACAACCGCTCCAAACCATTCATCAGGTATTGGCAACAGATCTGCACTGAAATCTGGCAGGATCAGAAGCAACAAGGGCAGACGTAGGGAAGCATGCAGTTTCAAGCTCAATGAACCAGAGAGAGCAATTCCTGCATGGATCCACCGACTTCAGCAACGACAACAGAGACACCATACAAACCTCAGGGTGGATGCGTAGACAACAGGTCTTATCGTCAAACAGAGAGGCAACAGGGCAACACCACGGCGATACCAACACCATCAGACGCTGCTCCAGCACGGTGCTGATGCTGTGCAACAGAATCGACAGGTTACTCATGGTTCCCACCAGTGACTGCCGGCATGCCACAAACAGTGTAGAACCTCTGGGGCAGCCTGTGGGCTTACAAGGTACTCACGCTATACACAGTCGAATCTCTTGCTGCCATCACTGTGCTGTCACAAAAAACCAGGAGATGCGCCCAACATGTCTGCAGCTTGATACAATCAATGTCGCCTGATGTGACCGTCTTTACAAGACATGCTGGCAAACCACGTTACCTCACGGCACTTCGCAATGCATACGCTGTGCCCTGTATATGCACATCAAAAGCTGGGCATGCAGTTGAACACAATCAAGACGGATGCAACGCAACCTCCTGCCAGCTCCAATGCCCACACAACAGCAGATCAGCAAATGCCAGGCAAGAGCTCATTCATATACCCTACAGAGTAGCCACACAGTGCATGGTCAAGGTTCTGCTGCAGCAAGCTGCCGCATGCACAATAATGGTGCAACAATGTGTTTGACAAGGCCCAAAGGCTGCTGACTAGAAGCAACTGCTACAACTGTCGCATGGTGCTGATGACAGCCATGTAGCATGGGATTGCCCTGAATGCATCACTGAGAAACTGTGACTCCCGACAAGCACGAATCAGCTAAACATGTGCGGCTGCCAGTGCCGACTGAGTGTCTGGCGCACGGTAGACAGCCTCGCTAGTCACCAGAGTTGGTACCGCAACCAGCGAAGTCCATGCTGAAACAGTTGCAGTCAACACAAATGCACAACCCAAATTGCTACTTGTTGAATCAGCTGGCAACAAACCCTGACCAATCATAATGGTCATCTAGAAGCATCAGTGCAGCAGATGGCCCTGACTAATTCACAGCACACTGACAAATGCAGTGATACAACGCATCAGCTACAGTGCAAAACATTCCCAGAACCCTCTTGTACCCACATTTACTTACTTTCACTCTTACATCAGGGCTTGCATATAGCCTCAACTACAAACAGCATCAGAGTTTCAGAGGTTTACACGCGTCAATCAAGATGGAGTTTGCACAAGGAGTTTCATCCCCTGCCAATCCTGCAGCCACAACCACATGCAGTTGCCCACCCATGGCTCCAGAGGCTTGCTAGGTGGCATTCTCGATGATTCTGCATTGACAAACTCAAAAGCCACAGAGCCTGCTGAGCATGTCTGATACACAGCTCACATTCGGTGACACGAACTCACTGGATTGACCTGTGCCACACCTTCCACAACACAGCTATGCTGAAATATGCTGACAACCTCAGAACAGAAGCTCTTGACTCTTGAAGCTGACAGATCCCCATGAGCACAACAGCTCAAGCCGCATCACAGCACCAACCCACACAATTCCAGGCAGTTGACAACCATCACTAAGCTGTGCCATCACCATATGGTGGCCTACTGCTGCCTGCAACATCCTGCAGCAGGAGACTGGGATACACCAGCAACAAGCCCAATAACAAGACAACAACAGCTGCAACAAGCTGTGTGAACTGCATACCACCTTTCCGTGTCGCATGCCACTGCTGTTGCTGCTGGGCTGCTGCGCTTGCTGCTGCCGCAGCAGGATGTGTGCCTGCTGGAGACTTCTGATTGTTTGCTAGGGTTCCAATGTACTGTTGCGGAGCCAAGGGCTGCTGTTCAGCTGGCTCAATCTCGTTTTCCCACCTTCCATAATGAGCTTGTTTGCTGACTGCAGCCTGCTTGTCATGTAGAGCCTTGCTGATAGTATGAGATGCCATCGCATCTGTACTTGCCTTCCAACCAACAAAACCTTTGGTAGTGCTGGTGGTGTGTGCCTGCTGAGGACTGCTGTGCTGCTCCATGCTGTATCTGGCACCAGCTGACACATCCCGGTGACCTGGCGGTGTGCATGGTCCATCCTGCTGCTGCTGCAGCAGCAGGCCTGCAGCAGAAGGAGTCCAGCTGTCGTCTTTGCCTGCTTCACAGCCTCTGCTCATGCAGCCAAGTCTTGCACTGCTGTCATTCTGCCTTGTTGCTGCTGCTGTGCGTGCCAAGCAGCTGCAGCAGCTGCCACAGCAGCAACCTTCATCTAGACAAGCTGCTGCATGTTGCCAGCTGTATCCTGCAGACATCACCTGCTGCTGCCGCTGTTGATGGTGACGAGTAAAGCCTCCTGCAAACCCATCATCGCCCACTGGTACTTCTGCTTGAGCTGCTGCTCCATTCATACTGCTACCGACAGCCATCGGCCGCCCAGGCAGCAGCAGCTCCAGCCTAGGAACTATCATAGTACCGTACGGGCCCTCCCTGCTGCCACCCACCACAACGCCAGCAGTAGCAGTGAAGTCTATTGTATCTCTGCCAGGCTGTCTCCTAGCTGCTGTGGCGCTGCCGCTGCTGCTGTCATAAACTGTTGGTGGAGGCCGCCAAGATAGGGATGGCAGATGCAGGCGCTGCACATCTGAGAGCGGTTCCCCCTGCGGCCCGCTACCACCAATGAGCAGCAGCCAATCAGAAGTTAGCTGCATTAGAGCCCCTGCGTCACGAGCTGCTGGGAGGTAGCCCATGACTGGGCCCTTTGTCCACCTGCAGAA